>OMLB01017150.1:0-17649 GCA_900302555.1 Myripristis jacobus
TAAAGAAGCGGGGACAGAGAAAAAAGAGAAACAAGAAAAGTGATGGATGAAAACAAGAAAAAAGACAAGAAAAGAAAGGGAGCTAAAGAGACAAAAAAAACATTCATACATAAGAACTGAAAAGTGGCAGGAAGACAAGCTGATGATGCTGTCCAGTGTTTAGCACACTCTACTTCTCTCTTTCCTGCCATTTGAACTGAAATGAATTGACGCTTTACGTTGCTTTATTGGCAATGGAAAATGCATTTATGCCCCCAAAAAGGAAGGAATATATTCATATAGGAAGGGTTTATAGCTTAAACAGAATTTAATGCTTAATTTTCCACAATTTTTCTCACCTCATGTATTTGTTTCCCTCTCTCCCTCTCTATCTCTGTATCAGCCTAGCAGGGATCTAGATAAGAGTTGGCGTTATCTTTCTGCTCGCCATCTCAGTTAATCTATTGGTTTTGTCTGGAGCGACAAAGCTGTTAAGATCTGGCCTCGACTGGGAGGACCCGGAGAGACGGAGGGATGGATGGAGGGAGGGATGCGGGCAGGGGACAGGGAGGGAGGAAAGGATTTGTGAGGTTTGGTCCAATTTGAGGTCTTGGTAATTGTGAAGGTCAGGATTAGGGGAAAGCGTTAGGGAGGGAATAAGTCGATGGACGTCCAGTATAATGGGTGTGTTGGTGTCGATGTGTGGGTGTGTATTTTGCATGCATTGGGTGTGTATGTGTGTGTACGTGTGTGTGATTATGTGTGTCTGTGTGTTTGCCTGTGCATTGCAGATGTGAGTGCATAAAAGTGTGTCTGATTCTGCATTAATGTGAGAGTATCTGTGTGTGTGTGTGTCTGCCTGAATGGGTAAATCTATGCTTTAACATGTGTGCATTTTATTATGTGTGCTTATCTGTGTGTGCATGTGTGTGTGCTTGTGTGTGTGTGTGTGTGTGTGACTTCAAGGCATTATTTTCAGCATTGTCATGCTTGTGTAACAACTGTCGAGCTCATTAGCACTTGCAATGGAAATGGGCTAATCTAAGATACAGCTCTGTGTGTGTGTGTGTGTGTATGTGTGTGTGTGCGTGTGTCTGTGTGTGTGTGTGTGTGTGCATGTGTTTAAGTTACTTCACCACTATTCACTTCTTTGTGGTTTTGACTATACATTGTGTCTTCGGTCTGGGATAAAGCGGCGTTTTCCATAAATCAATGTTTTGCATAATTCATATTCATCCGCTTTGGCACGGAAACGCTCATGTAAAACAAACATCTTAAAATAGTCCTTGATACAGGGCTTATCTCAGAGCAGTGTGAAATACAGAATACTCCTTATCTTAAAATAATCACACATACCGTTCATACAGTTATTATGTTAAAGATGTCTCAAATATAGAATACTCCTTCTGTTACAACAGTTTCAAATGTCTTTATGCTACATTTAACCTTAAAATCGAAAAAAAATAAAATAAAATGTCAAATATGGAATTGTTTGTATTTTAAAGAGAATAGTCCTCGTGTTAAAATAGACTCAGATATCCAGTGTTTGTTAAAATAGTCTAAAATATAGAATAATCTTGTCAAATATAGAATAGTCCCTATGTTTCAAATATAGCCCATTGTCTCTAATATGGAATATTCTTTAAAATTGTCCTTGTGTTACACTATTGTCTCACATACTGAATAGTCCTTGTTGTAAAATAGTCTCAGATACAAAATAACATTTAGTTTACATCAGTTTCATCATCTCTAAACAGCTGTAGATATGAAATAGTCTGTGTTAAAATGATGCTGTTTATAGAACAAACCTTTACTTTAAAAAGTCCTTTATATGGAAATGTCATCATCCCCAATAAGTCCTGTATGTAGGACAAATTTACAATAGCCATTTTTTTTTTCAAATAGTCTTTGATAGAGAGGAGGATAGCAGATGTTCACCTTAAAAGAGCACGTACGGGTAAATTCCAGTAAGCACACGCACCCTCTCCCACGGTGCACTCATGACACAACATAAACACTGCGCTTTATCATGAATGCATACAGCTTTAGCAAGAGTGACCTCATTTGTGATTGAACCCTCAGCTCTATCAGTTTTCTATACTGAGTAGCACTTTTTTGAAATTAAACAGCACTTCTCAAATAAACTGATAGATTTTCACAGAGCAGCCTCTCAGACACTTCAATAAAACTTTAAATACAATGGATGGATCTGTAAGAATAGATACTGAGGTACAATGAGCATTGTTTGCTAAACTAGAAAAAAAGTGCTGAAGGAGATATGGAATATTGAGTGTGGCAGGGATGGAGGCCACAATGCAATAATCAAAGGTACGGAGGGTGTGAATGAGGCCTGAGAGACACCAAAGAAAAGAGGGAAAACCAAGTCCACACGTAATTATCACTCTATTAGTGCTCTACTAATAATGCTACTTTTTTTGTGTGCTCTTCATCTCTGGCTGTCTCTCACTCTCTTAAGTGTCTCTTTGTTTTTTTTGTTGTTGTTGTTTTTTTTTTACTTTTTGTCTTGCTGCATGTCTTCCTGTATTCCCTCTATTTCTTCTCCCCTCTGCTTTTTGTCCCCTCCAAGAGCTGTAAATAGTCGTGTGCTGAAGCTAGGTCCAAGTGGTGCGGATGTGTCTGCAGTCCCTGTCCTTTCTCCCAGGTCAAATTAGGGTTGCTTAGGTTCGTCTTGATTTATTCATCTCTTGCACATAATTCATTGCCAGGTACTGATCATTTTTCTGCCAGGAGTGTCCAGGCTGGCTGTTTGGAAACCTACCAAAAAACAGATCCAGGGGTTGGACAGCCAACTGCTGCTGTCGTGATAATGACCAAGCTGCATGCTATAAACTGCAGAATGCATATAATAAATTGCAACATTTATACTAAATAATGCAATATGCAAACCATTACCTTCAGTCTGCATGCTGCAAACTGCAACATTCATACTACAAGTTGTAGTATACATATAAATTACATTATTCATTGTACACGCAGCAACATTGATACTACAAGTTGCAATATTCATGCAACGTGTTACAGCATTCATACTATGCAGTAATCATAAAATGCAACAATCATACTATGACTTGCAGCATTTATCTAACAAGTTGCATTTTTCATCCCACAAGCTGCAACATTCAAGCATCAAGTCACAATTTTCACACTACATATTGCAATATTCATACTACAAGATGTCTGTAAAGGTTCTGAGTCATCAAGGTCGTGGTAGTTCAAGGAGAGTTGAATCAACTGGACTTGTCTTCGAGATGTTCAACCAAGAAGCTACTTCAGTTCTGACAGACTGGTACCAGGTATTCAGTCTGTGTGGGATCGCTATCCAGTGGTCCACTTTCAGTCTTCAGACGTTGTTCACAAAGTCTGTTTAACCTTGAACATGGTGAGTCTTTCCAACCAAAGTATTTGTAAACAAGGTCTGAGAATTGAAATTGGACCCAGATGAAACCATGATGTCCTATAATGTGACCTGATTGCATCCCAACTATGGAGGCAGTGGAAAGCGTAAGACAACTGCTATTACAGGACAACACCCTTAATTATAGAACCAACCTCAGCCCAGACCAGGTGTGCAAACTGCTGGAGCTCTGTCTGAACAGAACCGATTTCCAGTTCAATGAGGATTTTACAGACAAAAGCATGGCTCAACAGTATCTCCCAATGTGTCCATCCTCAACCCGGAAGAAGTAGAAAGCACAGCTCTAAACTCCTCCAGAGGAGCATCACCAAGCCACTGGTTCAGACACATGGATGACACATGGCTTCAAATCATATAACCCAGGCAGTGAGAGCCTTGATAGAACACATCAACTCAGTGGACAGTAACATCGAGTTCACACAAAAGGACATCAGGAACGACAACTGGAAGGAGACACTGAAGAAGACAGTGGGCTTATGCATACAAGGAATTTGACTGAGGTTTACAGTGTTGTCTTGTACTTCACTCAAGGACAAAAAAGGAAAGGCAGCAAAAAAGGGAAAACAAAAAGAAATACATAGGAATAATAAATAGATTACTAGAAGTAATTATATATGTACAACAACTGCACAGAGTGTTGTTCTGGCTGAATAATTTATAACCAAAGTACAGCAGTTATGTGTGTACTTACAGCTGTACGTTTATATTGCACATCTGGGCCAATTACCTTTGTATTGCACGGCTGAGATATTTAACAAGAGGTAGTGCACATCAGAGACTAAGATGCCAAGAGCTGTCAAGATGCTTCTGTCTGTTTGACAGATAGATAGATAGATAGATAGATAGATAGATAGATAGATAGATAGATAGATAGATATTCTGATGTATTTTGCTTCCTTGTTTACATGACAGGGTGACCTGGCAGTTTAAAGAAAATCCAGCAGCTCATGTTAAAGTTGCCTTGTTGCCAAGTAACCACCCTGCTGAAGTGTCCTTGAGCAAGTCACTGCCCCCCCACCAGTTCCACAGCTGCTGCTCTATATCTGACCTGTATTTTACCTTTGACCTCCCTGAAGAGGGGACGCAATACAGCCATCCACAATATCATCAGTTTTTTGCCATTTGTTAAAGATGCAGAATGGTGTGTTTTCTCTCACGCACAGATATTTATCTTATTTATTATATATTGATCTATGTAAGCCAAAATGACAGAAATGCCCCTTTAACGTCCCTCCTCACCCACTGTGATCCCGCTCTCTAGTGTTTGTCATCACAATCTGTCCCCTTTTGCTACAGTAGGTGTTGCATTAAAGCACAGCGGGGAAACTGACACCAGGAAATGGTAGTTCCTATCCATATGGTGTCCTTTTACACGCTCACAAGTGCGTGCGCACACACACACACGTGCGCACACATACACGCACACACACATACACGCACGCACCAAACGCACACACACAGTGACAAAGGGAGAAGATGTAACAGTCTATCTTTGGCCGACTGTGGCAGTCGCCCCCACATAAAAGTCCGCTTGGCTCTGCTCTGATCACATAATTGCTCCACACACCTCTCCCACACTCACGCACACACACACACACACACACACACACACACAGATACAAGGAAGTAGAGCGCATACACTGAAGCACACTTTGGGAGCACAAAGACAACACAGATGTACACAACACACACATTTCAAACCCAGAATGCACCCACACATGCAATCACTGTTCAATATGCCATGAAGCGGACCGTTCACAAATGTATGTATGCCTGAGAGTGCGTACGCACACACACATACACACACACACACACACACACACACACTGCAAATGCCAAACAAAAACTCCCACCATCTCACCCACACACCCAGCTCACTAAAGAGAGAGAGAGACGGAGATGTAGAGAGAAAAAAAGAGAGAGAGAGACAGGGAGAAAGATGAGGAGAGACAGAAAGCGAGAGGCAAAGAGTGAGAAGTGCACCGAACACTGTGAAACTCACCGTCGGCAAGCTTTAGAGGAGGGGATTTACTCACACACAAGGAAGGATTTGACCAAATTATGTTGTGTTATTTTTAATCCTTGCCTTTTGTCTATGTGTCAGATTATAAAGGAATCACTTCACTGGTGTTCCGTAACGCTGTAGCCTGCAAATCTGTCCCACGTAACAGGAGCCCTCATGGGGGGGGCTCTAGGGCTCTCCACCCCGCTAAAGTGTCCTTGAGCAAGACTCTGAAGCCCTACCAGCTCCAGAGGTGCTGCTCTGTCTGACCTCTGACTTCCCTGTGGAGGGGGGCCAGACGATTCCCCTACAGGGAGCAGTAACTATCACAGTATATTGAACTGAATTGAATTTATTCAGGACACAATTACTCCAGAGACCTGTCACAATAAATTCCACAGGATAGCACTTTAAGTACTTATTTCCAAAGTGCTCCTCGATGGAAGTACAAACATTACAAAAAAAAAGATGGAAATGTGCACTTAAATAATACAGGAAATGCCTAATTTCCACACAGTGACCATGTTTTTTGTCTTTGACTTTTTTAAGCTGTGGAGGTAGACTATTCCACAGATTCATCCTGACATTAAAAAAGAAGCCTCTTGCAATACTACTTGTAAATAAGGTATATTGCAGGATATAATGCTGGCTCTTGTTTTATTATAATTATGTCAGCCTTCAAGCATATTAATCTAAGAACTCATAAATATATCCTGGCCCCCTCTTATGAATAACCTCTAACATATTTACTCTGGCCTCCACAGGCAATATACCAACTTCTCTCAGTTCTGCATGTCCTATATGTGCCCTAGGCGTGGCATCTACCATTTATTGTATATCTAGCATTATTCTGTGCAATCAGCCTTTTTTGTTTATTCGTTCGTTTGGGAAAGGCCATTATAACAAGCTGGGTAAGCATAAGCAAAGTGGTGCTGATTCATAATGAAGAGAATAATATAGTATTATAACATGTCTTGCTACTATTATGACTACAATTATGACGACTTTGGCTAACAACATGTCTTTGGCCACTACATTGTCATCATACTCGGGCCCTGATATGCTGTCATTGCCATTATAAAATGCACTAAAACATGAGGACATTTTGAGGACAGTGATCCAAAATTAAGTGCTCTTCGTGTTTCAGCTGACTTCACCTCTTTCCACCAGACTTGTCAAAATTACAGTCATGTAAGGCCGTAGGACCCCCCCACACACGCACAAACACACACCCCACTTTATCCAACTTGCTCCTACTCCCCTGCACGCCTGCAGCCATGGCAGGTTCAAAATGCAAGTGTTGGTAACAGCTACAATTAGGGCACCTTTCTTAATAAAACTAATCCGGCTGGAATGGCCTTTGTACTCTTATATGAATGACACAGGTACTCTTGATACTCTCACAGCATGATCACATGAAAGGAAAGCTCGGTAGGAGTAGGGGAGCTCCTCATCTCTCTCTCCCACACCAAGCTCATCGTTCCAATGCCATGCATCATTGGGACCGTCTGCCAAACATCGATAGCCCAATCACAATCTCTCTGTCAAACTGATGGCCAAAGACACAACAAAACGATCACTAATCAAAGATTATTAGCATATCTGACATTAGCTTGTACAAACTGATGTACAAACAAGGACAACAACCGCAGCAACGACACGAGCGGTCAGATATCCTGCGCATTTCATGCACTCAGCAGAAAAACACAAACACAACTACCTGTGCATTGAGATGGATTTCAGAGATTAAGTGTTATCGGAGAGGGAAATCACATGCATTTGTGGAAAAGGGAGAAAAAAAAATGTATAGAGCTGCAAACACTGCTTTAAGTGAACAGATATTCAGATGCATCAAGGACGGGAGAAGAGTCGAGAGGAGAGAGCTGATAGGAAAGAAAGGAGGGAGCATGTTTTCAAAAGTGAGAGAAAGTAATTTAAAGAATGACAGAAGGAGAGAAAAAGATAGGGCTCTGGCTAAAAAAGAGAAGCCATTCAGGAGTAGATAGATTGACGAGTGTTTTCACTGAAACAGGACGAGGGCGACTGAAGAAGCAAAAAATAAGAGGCAATATTTTTAGAAATGCACAAAGGTAGCAATTTCGCAAAAGAAAGACAAAACACGGGGAATTTCAGCGAGAGAAAGAAACGATTTCAGCAAAACGAGCGTTTGAAGAAAACAAAGGACAGAACTACTCATCCTACCTGAGTTCCTCTTGGAGATGTACTTGACACCATCACAGGCTGCTGAAGCGAGGAGGAGGACGAGGAAGAGGAGGGATAAAGGCTTCATCCTTCTTTTCTTCAGTGATGCCTTGAGAAAGAAAGAGATAAATGGAAAAAGTGAGAAGATAACGTGCATGTCTTATTTTGCTTGCCCTTAAACCAGGAATGAACATGCATCTTGTATCTATATTGGGTACACATTAGGGCTGTCACTTTTAGCTCAGAAAAATAAGGGAAAACTAACCCTATCCCATCTCGGATCCCATGCCCACCTCCCCAGGCCCCATGACCCTCACCAAGCTTGCTTTTTATTTTTGTTTTTTTATTTTTTAATAAATAACAATGGTAACACTGTACAATACAACAATTAACGTTAGTTAATGCCGTAATAAACATTATGTAACAGGTAATGAACATTAAGTAACAGTAAACTAACCATTAACTAATGTGTCTAAGAATTATTTACTAATGCTGTTCATGCTAAGGTATTCATTTATATGTTATTTAAGGGTTATTGTAGATATTATTAACATTAGTAAAGGCCATAATAATAATTAACTAACAGTTAATTAACCATTAGTAACGTTAATTGTTGTACTGTTATTGTAAAGTGTTACCATAACAATTTCCCTGATTCTATGGATGCACACACAGTGTGATATTAGTTCAGAGTGTGCAAGGCTTGAAAGGCCCTTGAAATGGGAAATAAACAGTAGGCTAGGCATCTGCCAGCAGTAAGCAGACCTAGTCAGAGTAATATGTCTCTAGAAAGCTTACATAAGTTAAGTGCTTTACTGGCAAACAAAAGCAACACACAAATAAATGCAATATGCATAACAATGTACTATTGTACAAATGTACAATGTTCTCTTTTATTTCTTACCTTTTTTTTCTTTAGAATACACTATTTTGACTGATACTACTTTCTGTCTGTGCCATCTTCTACCTTTAGTATAAGCCAACATGTTCAGTAGTTGTAAGCTCCATGCTAACACTTTAGCATACAACAAAGAAAGTGATGTTGGTGTGCACATCAAACACAGTTTGGGATCATTTGCAGGACATAGAGAAGGTACAGCAGACAGTTCCCTAAAAATTTAAGTTCGCAAAAATGTACTGCTGCAAGATTTTAGTCATCAGACTTAGTGCTATAATCGGATGAACAACAAAAAAAATCATATATACATTCCTCCAGGCCATTATCCATTCACCATACTGAATAGATGGTCATGTGGGAAAGAGGAGAGGGCAGCAGTAGGACACTCAGTATAGACAATAAAAAAATGAGTCTTATCAGTAGTGCAATAAAGCATGTAAAAAATATATATATTACGTTATTTTATTTTTTTTAAGTAGGGTTGATGTCTAGTGATCTATAATCCGCACTCCGAGGCACAAGGTGGCAGTACTGCACCTAAAAACTGATTGCTAACTTCTGTTAAAAATCAAGAAGACACACAAAGCTAATAAAAATGCATAGACAGACAGAAGCGCCTTGCTAACACTGTGTTCACTGGTTCTTGCCAATAGTTCAGCATACAGTCTCGTAAATAACAATGAACTCCATTGCTAACACTTTAGCAGACACACTGTTGATGAACAGTGGGTTCTACATCAGGATTTCTGCTTCAACCGTGTTGAGTGACAGCAGGCTCCATGTTAACAGTTTAGCACAAATTATGCTCAGTAATAAAAGGCAGCTTGAAACACTTGAGCATCCACTATGATGATGCCCAATGATCTACCAGGGACACATGTATGCTTTTGGTATCTGTGTTGTTGTTATGTAGTAAGTTCACCAACAGGACTGTTTCCCAAAAACTTGACATATTAAATATAAAATCAATGGTGAAAACCTGTGTGTTTCTGTCTGCGCTGCCTGCCACCGTTTTGATTTCGGTGTGCCTTCTGATTTATTTCCATTTTCATATTTGCTCCAAGTGGATAAAGGGATGAAAAGTGGATAAAAGGATGAATTTTTGTGCCATTGGATCTTCACTGCATCTTCAGTGTATTTACACCTCAGTTTTAGGTTTTTATCTGATTACAGTCCAATCTGCCACACTGCATATAAATACCAGGTGTACTAAATGGGCTCACTGACTCAGTATGATGCTTTTAGTTTATCTTGGCATAATGATAGTCAACACAATGAAACAGTACAAATTTCAAATGCTTTATGTTAGTACCCACTGTGATATTGGAGCCATACTGAGACGTGGAATTTTCTGAGCACTCATAACACTGTTTTCATAAATCTTTTTTTTATAGATATATTTGATATATTTGAAATGGATTTTAAAATTTCTGTCTGTATTTCAGTCTTTATAAGGTACAGATAGAAAAAAGCGGGGGGTAACCTGCTGAAATCTTGTTGTGTACAAGCCAATATGTTCCAAAAAATGAAAAACAAATCAGTTTATTAGAACTTGAGCTGCGAGAGCAGGAGGGAAAAAAATTAATATTGATCTGAAACCGAGGTTTGGTGGGGGTTTGAAAGCATCATTTTTTTCAACTGATTAAAATCAAAATACTGGGGCTAAATTTGATTTTACCATAGCCCCTGAATACACAAAGGCTACAGACACATGGGAGGACACACAGGTACGACACACACACATGCACACCCTGTCTGAAATCATATCGATGGTGCAAAATCTTCTCTCATCCCCTCTTGTATGCTGTACAAACTCTATAGTGTATGTTCATTGCAAACAGTGCATCGAACACACACACATATACACACACACACACACATATACACACACAGACACACGCACACAAACACAAAGCCTTTGTGAGATTGGCAGAGAGATTAGCCATCCCTGCAGTCAGTAGGGAGGTAAGTGTTTATTTTTTATCTTTTTGTTTTGTTTTTCAAATCTTTTTTGTTTTGTTGTATTTTTCATACATTTGACAGTAAAGGGAACTCCAGCCTGTGCTCTGATTGAAATCAGCATTTGATTAAGATGAACAGCGGGATAGCTTATGATGGAAACTTAATGGTGTTGATATGTGAGCCATATTCAGCTGGCAGTGAAGATGGGCTATGCCGGGAGGGGATTTAACACTGGGACCAAGTCAATATGGAAAACAAAACCCATAAAGGAACAAAAGTATCCTGACAAATGCTGTTGCTCATAAAACCTGGAAACTGCTCATCCCGATCACCTGAAAAAGAGCCTCACCTGTAGTTCAAATTATTTCTCAAGCTTTTCATCTGAGGACTTTAAGGACATGCATGGTGACTGGAGGTTTTGCTCTTTTCCTGTATTTCCATTGCCATTTTTTCCTTTGTCTTAGCTGTTTTTAAAAGTGAATATGTGCAGACCACAGAGAGCATTAGCTACAGGCTGAAAGATTTTTGGAAAGGAAAATATACAACTTGAGCATGTAGTGACCCAGAAGTGATTTCTTGCCTCTTCTTATTTCCAAGCAGAAAGCAGAAGTAAGACACCACGTCCTATCTCATCTCAGCTCTTGCAGCACTCCCAAATGTATGCGTTATTGTAATATGAAATGCTGAACAGGAGGACTTCAAAATGCAAAAACGTACTGTACAGCCTGATATTACCACTCTGATGTAATTTTGCAAAACAGGCCTGCCGGCTTCTCACTCACAATGATGAATTACTTTCACCGACCAAAGTAGAAGTCTCTGTAGTTGTTTTCTATCCTGTTTAGAGGTGATTTGGAGAGAATGAGATCAAGAGCTATCGCAAAATTGATTTAAAATAGCTTTAATGATGACACGCGAATGCAGAAAGATGCAGAATTGGAAGCAATATATTAAATATGTCACAACTCATAATGCTCCAACAAGAATGTCCAACACCCCAGAGTGGAAAAAAGCAGGTTCTCGTTTTGTGTTACATGTTGAATAAAAATAAGTCAAACCCTCCACTGTCATTTTTCAGATAAAGATGGTGGAAACAGGGACTTCAACAAAGAGCAGTGTGGAAAATCAAAGTGTGAGTCACTCCTATGTAGGAAGTCAGAAACACAGACAGGAACAGACAGCAGTGTTTCTCAGCCATCAAGGCCTTCATCTTCACATTCCACAACAAAACATCCATAAATAATGAGATGCGTTATTGATCTGCGTAAGAAATCCTCTTTTCTCCTCACCCTCTCGACAGGGAGGTCAGAGGTCAGGGTCAGATTCACAGCAGCAGAGAGGATGTTTATTGAATCAGTGTGTTTCAAGTTCAGGCCCGGTTTTGAATAACCAGCTATAATGATGCTCTAGACTAATATCAAATTAATTAAATTTAATTTGACAAATAATTTAAAATATGCATCAGAGAATTAGAAAAAAAAGGGACTCAGATTAATTTTGGAGAGATTAATGTGCAATGTTACTGACTTCCTATTTCCTTGCTATTTAAGGTAGAAGTAATGAAGGACTAAGTTACAAAAAAAGGTGGGGGCGAGAATGTAATGAACAAAAACTGAACAGGAATATATGAGAGCGAAAGATATTTTAGCAAAACACACACACACACACACTGACTCTGTAATATTAAGCAGAGAGCAGATCTTAGGAGGGGTTTTTACCCACTTTCTAAACCTTTTAAACTGAAATATAGCAAGGATGTTTATACCGCTCCCAGAGTCTCAGTGTGTTCAGCCACAAAGATTCTTAAGAATGCATAAACAGTTTGTTATGAGACAAAATTTAACAAGCTATGTTGGAAATGTTCACTATTTAAACATCAAACGCATGTAAAACTTACTCAAAGAAACAGAGAGTAGACAGGGGGTCAAGAGGAAAGGCAGAAAGCAAAAGAAGAGGCAGCAAGATGGAGAAGGAAAGATAAAAAAGATGGAAGTCAACTTTGATAAAGAATTCATTACGCAGACAAACTTTAATGATCCCTATTGGGAAACTGGCCTATTACCAGGGCAAATAGTCATGGTATACAACAAACAAAATGTAGAATATTAATAAATATACCTAAGGAGGGTTATATAAACAAACACAAATCAGCTTTCTTAACCTGCCATCTCCCCTTCATACCTCATGACTGAGGTATGTCGGTATATGTATAACAAAATTAAGAGGGTGTGCATATGACACAAGCTATAAAAATACCACTAGATAAAGTATGTAACATCTGTGAGAATATGAGGGAAAACCAATACCTGAAATTTGTGAAGACTGTCTTTCTGTTAAGTGATAAGAGGACACAAAATCGTCCACGCTGTGGTCCTGCATGCTAATACACACACTGTCATTTGTACAAATGTTGAAACAGATTGTATTAAAACCCATTTTGTGCTACCCAGTTACTAGGGGTGTAAAACTGAACTGTAAAAAAACAAACAAACCGATCAATACGTTGCAAAACCAAACCATAAAAAATGAACCGTTCAGTACACAATACCCACTGTTTCACCCTATTGATTTCATATATTGTTATCAAATCTCTGAATGAAAGGAATGAAAATGTTATTTTTGCAAATAAAACAAAATGCAGGGAACATTGCAAATACTAATGTTTTTTTTCTCCATAATGTACAAAACAAACTCAAGCCAAACCTACTCAAAACCTGCAGCACAAACTGAACTGTAGGTTTGTTGAACTTTTACACCCCTACCAGTTACATAAGAGATGTTTGTAGGTTAGACTTGATTTGTAGACTAGATTGTGTGCTATAACAGAACTACATTTCTAAATATTATTAAAAGTTATTTTCATGAGTGAACCAAATTTATTGCATCTTTTTTCAGGTGGACAGTTTATGCTAACCAAAGACTATAGATGGACTATATGGACAAAAGTACATAAAAGTACAGAGCAGGGTCACTGAGCGCTGAGGTGCGTAAAAGTGGCCAATGCTCTGTTGACTCAATAACTGCAGAGCTCCAAACCTCCTCTGGCATTAACATCAGCACAAAAACTGTGTGCTGGGAGCTTCATGGCCAAGCAGCAATCACACTTCTCTACCTGGTGATCTAATGGACGAGTCTGGGTTCGGTGAATGCCAGGAGAACAATCCCTGCCTGACTGAATTGTGCCGACTGTAAAGTTTGGTGGAGGAGGGATGATGCTGTGGGCTTGTTTTTCTGGGGTTGGCCTCAGCCCTTTAGTTCCAGTGAAGGGAAATCTTAATAATTCTCTGCTTCCAACTTTGTGGGAACAGTTTGGGGACACACACAGACACACTCCAAAATCTTGTAGAAAGCCTTCCCAGAAGAGCGGAAGCTGTTAGAGCTGCAAAAGGGGGACCAAATCCATATGAATGCCTATGGGTTTAGAATGGGATGTCAGAAAAGCTCCTGTAGGTGTGATGTTTAGGTGGCTCAATACTTTTGTCCATACAATGTATCACTGTCTATAAAACCGTCATGGTGCAATGTTGGTTTATAGGTATATTATTAGGCCAAGTAATGTCATGTTTTGCTCCAGTGGAAACCAAGTCAAAATTTTCTGTGTAGAGTATCTGAAACATTCCAGATTGGAGGTTGTGCTTTTTATATTTAACAAATGCTGTATATTGTAGCTGGGTAAACAAAAAAATTTACACATGCTTTCAATTATTTCCAGTTGCTTGCAACCAAGCTAAGAAATATGTGTTCAATTATTTAATTTGTAAATCTATCACAGTTGCTTGAAGTGAGTCATATATTTTTCTACTTGTTTCTGATTTGTCCAGCAAAACTGTCAACTTCAAGTCTAGGCATCTGACAGGCTACACTTGACAGCTGTCTCGTGAGGCAGGACTTTTCTCTCACTTGCAGCTGTGAGCGTATCTCACCAAATTTGCACAAAGTCTGGAGAGTGCTGCACAAGCACGTGTGTTTGCATAACTTATGTTGTGCTTTTATTTTTGATACACATAAACAAAGCCTAGATGGAAGAGTTTATTCATTTTTTGCCAGATGATACAAAATGTGGTTGTACGATAATGTAGCCTGAGATTTGAGAGAGGTCTAGCTGCAGACCTCCAGCGTGAGGCGTCTTCCGGTGCAGGCTCTCGTCTTAGGCCAACCTCCAATTTGAGACAGGGAAATAACAAACTTTTTTCACGCCTCCTGAGGGAGTCCGGCATTTTGGCCAACCACCAAAGCTACCAAAGCAAGAAGAAGGAGACTCCGACATTTTCAACACCGTGTACGACCGACAGTTGTTACGGTAAGTGAAAGTCCAAAAAATGACGATGGACGAGTTATGTTTGCAGTTGAACTAGCGGCCATCTGAACTCAAACTACCCAATATATTACATATATTTTATTGCATGTTTACAATTAAGTATGTTAACTGTGTTAGCTTAGGGTCGGAAGTTGGGCGGTAGCGACAATTTGTTTGAATGTTTTAAGTAAGGGATAATATTGAGTGAGGAGGTCGTTGTGGAGAATAAGCCTGACAGGATGAATGGAAATCTGACGCAAGGGGGCTTATTTCCTACGAGTGAAATACTTCATTTGAGACATAGCCTAACGTTGATCAAAACACGACTTTTATTGACTTGAAGGCTAAATTGCATTCAGCATCTACAAGTCCCAGGTCAGTTCTCCGCTGTTTTGCTGACCCCCCTCCTGGTCGTACATTATATCTAGCCATTGATAAATCAAATAGTGGGTCGATGGATTATCCTATAAGTGTTATGATGTTTTTATTTGTGTAACCCTTTTTTTTCTCTGTCTTTTTCATAGGACGCAGTGGGGGCCAGGGTACTTCATCACTGCAAAAAGGCCGCAGAGTGGGTCGAAACAAACCAACACTTGTTTTTGGCCAAGGTGGAGTTTCCCTGTGTCCTCACTGTGGGGGAGGAAGAACTGGAAGAGGTTGTGAGGCAGTACAGAAGGCTTTGGGATGAAAAATAACATTGCCATCTCGATGACCAGGAGACAGAAGCAATCCTTGACCATTTCAAATTTAAATTAAAAAAAAATTGAAGATATGTGGGTCTTTTGTGAGGAGATTGCTGACAAAAGAGGATACATGACCCACACTGAATGTGAAATGAAGGAGTAGGCTAATAAGGATGGGTTGTGATATTTTATTTTGTCCAAATTGCCCAGCCCTTAAGGCTAACAATGTTTAATAAAAGGCTGAATTGAACCGAGTGATTTGGTGTCCTTTTATCTGTTTTCCTTATTGCTTTAATTGTATTATATTTTGTATCTAAAAATATAGTTATTAGATATTAATTTATTTACTTTAATTATACCATGAAGATCACAGGTGAGTTAGTGCATTTCAAGAAAATGACTGCAGTTTTATCTTTTCCTCTCCCTAAATGCTGACAATTTTATATTTAAGCATAATTGAAAATCTGATTGGCGCCAATATTCTTGAGACCTTCAGGTGTACAGTATATCATTGAAGACATTTAATACAATAGAAATTTGAAAAATAAGTCACTTACCTTAAATAAATGTTATACATGAGCTGTTAAGTCTCTGAACAAATGTGCACAGATTGATGTTTTCATGTAACTACTCTTCAGAGGGACTCCAGGTTGACAGTATGTGGTATTTGTTATGCCTTTATCCTATGGACAAAAGAATACATGTCTTTCTTAGATTAAAGGTTAGGTTTTTCTTAGGTTAAAAGTTTATAAACTGATGCAGCTGGTTAAAGGTTTATTTGAAATGTCTTGTGTGCACCTGGAGTTTACCCCATTGTAGGACTAATATTTGATGTTACTGGTGTAATCGTGGTAAATGCCACAAATAAAAGGTAGACAACATCAAAAGTGCTATATATTTACGAAACTGATGTCTTTCACGTCTCAAAGTTTACTAATTAAATATAAATCAGCGACAAAGTTTTCTCTTACAAAATCGATAACTTGGTTTTATTTTGAAGTTTTGTTGTGTGCACTTCCGGTCCCAATCGGCCTCACGCTTGAGGTTGGCCTGAGACAGGAGCCTGCACCGGAAGACGCCTCACGCTGGAGGTCTGCAGCTAGATCGTCTTGTGGGATTTAGCTGCCTTCCTACAATCTATGTCTGCACTGAAAAGGGGAGCTGTCTAGACACGGGCCCGCCTCAGTCTATAACATATTTCAGAGCTGGAACTTTACAGCTGCTTATATCAAATAGTAATCTGCAGCGTGTTGGAACAGAGAGAAGTGAACCAAAGCCAGGAAGGCATGGTGTTGACTTCTGTGATCTACTATGGGCTCATCAAAACTCTGTACTGTGCTCTGGTGATTTCAATAGGCATAATTTCTGATCCGAGTAACGGATATCAGCTGGAGGATACCTGTCACACACGCTGACACACACTGGCGCTCATCTTTCTCACTTTCGCACACTCTTTCTCTAATGTTCTCTCATATAAGTGCCTTTTGTTTTCCTCTTTTCTCCTCCTCTACACCGCTTCATCTATTCATCACATCTGCCATACACACTTGAAGGTCTCTCTCCCTCGCTCTTTGTCTCTCTCTCTCCTCCCTCTCGCACACAAACACACATTTACTAAGACCCAGCAGCTTGTTTGATGTTTGATCGGCCATGAATGTGAGAGTGAGAGCTGGTGGTGTTTATGTATGTGTATTGGTTGGAGGGTAGACTAAAAAGAAAAAAAAAATGCGAGTGGGGGGTATTTAAAGAAAACTCTGTTGACCTAAAAAAATGAGCCGTACACACAGAACGAGAACAGAGTGAGGAGAGAAAGCAAATGTCAGCTTCGGGTGAAAGGGTATCTGAGGGGCTTCAGTCATCACACACACACACTCATACACACACAGAGCAGGACAGAACAAACACTATTAGAGCATTACAATCCCCCATATCTTTCATCCTCTCTCTTGCTTTGCCTTTTTATTATTATTTTTTTTTTTTTTTGCTGTCTGTCTGTCTCTGATAATGATATCCCAACCGCAGAGCACAGCTGACATTACACACACTGAGAGCACAGACATCTAAACAGGGTCACTGTGCATAATGCAAAGTGTCACACTATATACACACTAAGTAGAGCCATGCTTCTGTGTCTGTGTCTGTGCATGTGTGTGTGTGTGTGTGTGTGTGTGGGCGTGTGAGTGTGTGGAG
>OMLB01017153.1:0-17748 GCA_900302555.1 Myripristis jacobus
CTCAGACCTGCCGAGGTTCACCATGGCAACGAGCAGAGGCACCGCACTCACTCACTCTGCTGTTCTGGAATATGTTTTTCCCTCGGTAGGAAAATTGTGGAACACACACGCGCGCACACACACACACACACACACACACACACACACACACACACACACACACACACAGAGAGAGAGACAGAGAGAGAGACAGAGAGAGAGAGACAGAGAGAGAGAGAGAGAGAGAGAGAGAGAGAGAGAGAGAGCAGATGTCAGGGAGGAAGCCTGGAGCCTGGTAGTTGTGTTTGGTTGTGTAAACATGAATCTAACACAGAGGTCTGACACAGACACAAAGCAGCTGTCATTTTCACCTCTGAACTCGGAAGATACACAAAAAATGTAACAAACAAAAGCAAAACAATGTGCTCTTGAAAAAAAAAATCAGAGTGAAACAGCATATGTGTGTGCTCTTGCTGCTTGCCTCCGTGTATTTCTGTCGGACACAGGATGCTGGGACAGGACATGATGCAGGCCGTGTCATGACTTACTGTTACAGAGACTTTTTTGATGGGTAAGCGCCCACTGCTACGCGTCCTGTTGACCAATCAGCATGAAAAGCTCATCCGCTCTCTCTTGGCCCGTGCACCCCTCCCACAATTTTTGATATCCTGTTAACAAACAGACAAATAAACAGGAAGAATGACATGAAACCTTAACACCTGTCCAGCTCCAAACATCAGCCTCCAACATACATCCTGAATGAAATCTGGGGCATTGACTGAGTTTGGCAAAGTCACACTTGCTCTAATAATTCATCATCTTCAGCAGGAGCTCCATCACCAGCAGGTTTTGTGGGACGCGGTGTCTGACGCCTCATGTCTCATCTGGCTGAGGTGACACAGTGACACTGCAGTGAACTTGGTAGATGTCTGGGATGTTTCTCTGTCAGAGAGACAATGCAGAGGGGCAGCAGGTCAGGAAGGGGAGCGGCCGGCACAGGCAGCTGCTCTGTCACGCTCCCCTCTCTGTCCCGGCCGCAGGCTGCGTCACTCACCATGCCTCCGCCTGGATAAGGGCTTTTTTTTCTTTAACTCAAGAGTATTTTTTAGTAAATTTTCAACAAGTAAAGAAACATACACAGTTTTTTTCTCGCAAGTTTGTGACTTTATAATCTCAGTCCTTTTCTCATAAATTTGCGAGTAAATTTTCAACTTTACTGTCCGAAAATTTGAGTTTTTTTCTTGTAAATTTGTAACTTCATAATCTCAGAGGTTTTTTCTCATAAATTTGTGTTTTTTGTTTCGGTAAATTTACGATTTTAATCTCAGAGAATTTGTTTTTTTTCTCGTGAATTTATGACTTTATTATCACCTATAACACACTACAGTCTTTCCTTTCTTGCTCACTTTATTTCTCTAATATGTGCATTATATATGATATGGCAGCAATATTTTAGAGGGACATAAGGCCTTGCAAAGAAATATTGGTGTGTCAAAGTGTGTGTGTATTACAGAGTGAGAAAGTGGTTATAATAAGAGCAAATCAGAGTTGAGTCCATTCAAGTTGAGAGCAAAGAAAAAGTAAAGAAGAAAAAAATCACTTTCTGGAGCATTTAAGATCAAGTTGATATTTTGGTGACTGCTTATTAATTTTTAATGTATCCTGTCCCTGGGCACTGTAGCCTCACAGGAGGAAGAGGATAGAGGAAGCAGCTTCGTTCCTGTGTCCGAGGCAGGAAACAGGGGTGAGCATGCTGCCTTTGGGTGATCCTCGGAAACTCTGACTCCTGAGGTCACAAGTCATAAATCTGACTGGTCACAACACTCAGTTTCTCACAGTCAGAAATGACAATAAAACAGACTCTGTAGCAAAGGTACTGTAGCTTTCATGCAATTTTGAGCTTGAGCAGCAGAATCCAAAGGTGTGAATGTGCACCAGGTATTTATGCTGCCCATACATTACTGTCTACCTCACTTTTCCCAACACACACACCTGCTGGCCCGGCTTGCTAAACATCACATCTCAGCACCTCTGTTACCAGAAAAAAACTCACTCTGATGGGTTGTGCATGTCAGGCCCCTTTGATTTGATGTGCTTCTATTTCCAGCAGCGGGCTGAGCGAGGGGAACTGGAGTGGGGCTGGGTGATGCTGACCTGCTTTGTCACTGACCTTGGCCTCGCTCCAGTCCGTCCGACAGATTGAGAAGGGCGTGGTCCTGATCAGCAGCTGGTTTATTGTATGGGCGTCTCACCACCTGACCTCTGCCCTCACCCTCCTCCTTTTTCTGCTCGATTTTGCTCATGCCCATTCTCCGTGTCCTCCCTCCTCTATCCAACACACCCCATTTCTAATGCTTCTCTGTTGGGGGCTGGACATTTTGGGGCCCTGTTTTAGGGCACGTGTGGTCCTCTTTATTTTTCTTGACTCTGTGCACCGAGCTTCCATCTGTAGAGGCCACCTGCCACCCGCAGTGATCAGAGAAGATAGTTAAAATGTTGATTTTCATGTAAAAAATACACCCCTCTTAACCTAAATCAGTGTGAGTGCAACAGAGAAATGTCCAATCCCTGCTAATTAAGGTCCCGCAGTTTGACTTTACACAGCCAAATACTGTTGGGTGTGGTCACCTCCACACACAGGAACTGATACATAACAAGTGTGTTATTGTAATACAGACATCCGACAAGGCCACCTGGTGGCGCTAAAGGGAAGGCCACAGAGTCACCTAAATTGCCAGTTTTGTTCTCTGACCAACGTGAATGCTGTCACAAAATTTCATGGCAATCCATTGATTAGATTGGAAGATATGCCCTGTGCAAGATTAATTTAGAAATTCAGCTGCTGGTGTTGCCTGAGGAAAGGTCATGGGGTCACCTAAATTGCCAGATATAGATGCCAGTAAAGCTAAAAACATATGCACGGAGAAAGGCAACTATAACTACACAAATTAACTCTCAACCTGCTAAGAATATTTCTTAATTTCTTAAGATTAAGCATTGAGCAAAATCTAAAGTAAAAGTTCAAAATAAGAATATAGCCAAATGCAAGGCTATTTGAACGTAATTTCCACAGTAGAATTGCAAAGCATATGAACAACAGCTTTATGAGGGTGTGCAAAAATAACGAAATAAACAAAAAACATGTATGAGATGAAAATCTGAAAAAATGTACTGTTAAAAAAAATCCAGGCAAATAAAAACAAATGCATTTTATTGTTGAATAAAGCTAAATCCATTAAACACTCAAGAACAAACACAACACATAAAAGTAGAACATGAGGATACGCAGTTCTCTCATGTCTTAGTATTAAAATTAACGTTTTCCATCTAAACATTTCCAAACAAAGACAACAACAAAAAACAGTGAACTCCAACGGGTGACGTCAACATAAACCAGGTTTCCTTCACATGAGGCATTAAAATAACACTGAGGAGCCAAGTCCCATTCAGACAACCTTGTAGAGGCTGGCCCTGGCCATGCGAGCAGTGTGAATTTTAAGGCATAGAGGAAACAAATCGCTGGCAGCAGTGAAATCGGACACCAACAGTCAGCACAGACGTCAATCTGAAGGCAGCAGATCTATATTGGCTGTGGTGTAGAGTGACTCTGATATCAGACAACAGGAAGCAGCCATCCATCCACTCCCAAGATGGACAAAAATAACATTTCTGTGCACAGAACACAACCTATTTCCAAACTGGAGTCCGTTTTCCCATCTTTTTTCATCATACTGTCAACTGCTATAAGACATGAGTAGATCTATGGTGAAGCACTTGGACAAGAGTTTGGGAAGAATCGACAGGTATGATGGAAAATTAGGGAGTAACAGGATTCAGGTTGAAATAACTGAACAAAAAAAACAGGTATTTTGTTAGTAGGCTGGTAAAACATGGTTCCTGCAAACACAAGTTCAGTTAGTGTGCGTTATCTTCCTTGACATTTTTTGATCTGCTAAGGCACAAACTGTCAGAAAAGTTCAGGTAAAAGGATGATTATCATTAAAGGGATACTTCGCCCATAATGCGTAAGTTTTCTATCACCGTGTGCTGCCTTTAACGTCCAATGAGGAATGATTTACTTGCAAGTCTTCATGGTAAAGTTGTATTCCAAAAATGGCAGTCATCTCTGATCCAATGGGGAAAAAAATCAGTGCATTGTTAGTACTTGAAACAAAAATGCTAAATTATGTATTATGGGTGAAGTATTCTTTTAATTATAGTGGAGCTCACACAACCACCCCTGGAAAAGCGAAACCTGGTGATAAAACAGATAAAAGCCTAGAATGACTGTTTATTAATAAATCAATCACTGGTGACAGTGATTAGCAAATATCCAAACTGTCTCTCATTGGATGCATATTTTCCTGAGATTTGGCAGCAGCGCTTGATAAAGCCAATACAAAATCAAAACCGAAAACTCTCCAGAAATTCTCTGGGCACTTTAGAGATTAGTTTTATTGCAACTTCCTCTCCGGACACTGTCCTTGCGATGTTATCCTTATCAGGTGAGGCAGGAATCGAGATGCTCATTGATTTTTGCCTCCTGCACCTCTGTTTGGCACACAGGACAGCTGACCGTCAGCAGGGAACGTGAGGAGGAAACAGAACTAGGGAGGGAGGCGGAGGAGGAGGAGGAGGAGGAGGAGGAGGTGGTGGTGGTGGTGGTGACAGGTCTTTGCTGGACTGCAGGTGATTTTATCCTCATTGACCCCTGGGCTGCTGCTGACTCAGTGCCTACAGTCTTCTGGAAGTAGTCGAAGATGGGGGCGGAGGTGCTGTGGCCGTCCCACAGCCTGGTCTTCGGCACCGGACCCCCACCTGCAGCTCCTGACCCACTGCTAGAGTCACTGAAATACTTGGACTGCATGGGCTTAGCAGGGCTGGACTTGGATCCTGTCTGAACCACAGATGGGTATTTAGAGTGGTTGGCTCTACTGGCACTAGACCCGAATGTGGAGGGGGAGGAGGAAGAATGGTTCCTCCCTTGTTGGGAAAAGGGGGAAGAGGCAGAGAAAGTGTTTTTGCCACTCTTCGGGGATGAAGGCACTTCTCCTTTAGTCTCTGCTGTGGAGCTTGAGATGGTAGATGAGCTGCTGACCGCTTTAAAGTTGTTGAAAAGCTCCTGAACGGACCGCTGCTTGGTCCTTGACATGTCTGCTCCACCTCTGTACATCTGGACACTCCCCTGGCCGCCGGTGCTGCCCTGGCCTTTTGGGATTCTTACTGGTGAGCCGCTGATGTTGACAAAAACTCTAGTATTACTGACAGACCTTTTGATGGGTGGCTTCTGTCCTCTGGAGACCTCAGATCTGATAGAGGGCAAAGCGCTGGTGATCCCTTGGGCTTGGTTACTGAGGCCAGAGTGGACAGGGGAAAGGGGACTTTTAGTTGAGGATGGAGAGGAGAGGATGGGTTTCTTGGGAGACGAGAGTGATTTCACAACAGGCCCCTCCACATCTTTCCCTCCTGAAGGGGAGGAAGATATGGAGGACTGAGACTTCCCTCCAAGCAGGAAGCCTTTTCCACTGAATGGGATAATGTTCCTGATATCCTGTAACCCCGAACCTGAAGGACAACAGGCACATGTTACAATTTATAAAGCACAACATTCACTTCGCAGCATTGTAACATATTAGTATGGACCAACATAAAGCAAGCCTTTTTTTTTAAATTACATGGCGATTCCTGAGACCTGGTGCTGCTCTCATTACCAAGGGTAGATTTGACCGGAATCTGTGTGAGATGCCTGATTGGTCAGTCAACAAATTCACCGATGAAGTCTTCACTTCAGAGAACTAAACAAATACGGCAGGGGCCACTTAGAGTTATGATGTTACCAACAACAAGCTAGTTTTGGCGATTTCTTCTGTTCTCAAGAAATATTATGGCATTAATACATTTTAAAAAATTATAATAGTAATAATACGATCATGCCGTTTCTGGAAGAGTTGAAAGTCCATATCCCTGAGTGGGGACTTTTTCTGGACTAAATAAAATGTCCCGGGAACTACATTTTTACCCCCGTCTCCACAGTTGAAATGCAGACAATTCTTCAAACGCTTCTCAGTCCCTTGGGAAAAGTTCCTGCGGTCGAAACCCAGCTTTAGTCAGTCTAAAAGTTACTGTTGTTATGGTGATACCTGGTGATGCAATCAGTTAACCTACCATGATTGGTTTTATCGCTGACCAAAGGTCTTGGCCCATAGGTGGCTCAAGCATTGACTTTAGTAAATCATCTCTGATAGATGATGATAACTGAATTTACTTTAGGATTCATGGAGTCTGGAGAGAAGGCTATCAGAAAACCACATCAGCCAAACTTTATGATTATCAGTGTGTGTGAATCCAGAAGGGCAGCCTCGTCACCTGTAGTTGTGCTGGAAGGCTTTCCGTTCCCTAAGGCCTTCTTCTCTTGGTTCTTCTTATCCTTGCTGCTGCCCATCTTGCCTTTCTTCCCATATCCTTCGGGCTCCTTGACCTTGGTGTACGTCCCACCGCAGCTCCTCCTGTGGTCCTCCCACCAGGGGTCCAGGGCAGAAGGAGCCCGGTTCATAGCCCTCTTCACATAGCCAAAGTAGGGTTTGCGGTTCTGGCAGGGCCCATCACATCGCCACCAGTGCTGCCGGTACAGATCAACCTCATCGTGGAACGTGTGATAGACCTGACAGGGGCGGAGGAGCATATAGAGAAAGACATGAGGTTGACATAGAAGTTTTAGATCCCTGCAGAACACAGCTGATGTTGGAGTCGTACTGACACCTTAATCTGTCTGTCTTATGTGAAACAACGCCAAATCACACTAAGCCTTTTCTACAGCCGCTGTAAGACTGCCTGATAAATGCCCAACACTTGAAAAAGAAGTTACACCTACAGTAATGTTGGCCCCGCTGGCTTTGTTGATCCTGTTCATGTGTTTACAGAACTCAGGGCCATGTCCGTCTCGGTCACGGTTATTCTGGGTCACAAACAGCAGAGCGTGGATCATTTCGTGGAGAAGAGTCTGGTGGGAGGGGTTTAAACAAGAGGTTACAACTAACGGTATGCTATCAACAGCATACAGAACACAGGTAATCCATTTAATTAATGCAATTTTTTTTACTTACTGCTTATCCAGGAAAGTTTGACTGAGCACACTTGCTCCAGCTACACATTCACACAGATTCATTCATTCAGACAAGTTCATATTCAGGGCTTAGAGCTCCACAGTCTTCTACTGTTTCAAGTTCCTTGAAACAATGTAATACTAAACATGTGTTTGGCCCTCTTTTTCCTCACATTAATAATGCTGCAGTTAAATAATAATTACAAGAGGTGCACCAGTGCTTTTTGTCATGTTGGATTGTTGTCAGTCCAGCTCCTAAATAGTTAGAAGAGGCAAACTTATCTGATTAGATATTGATACTTACACAGTATGTGGCAAAATCAGGTGCAATATAACAGTGTAACAATGGATAATGGCATCGGCTATCAGCAACTGACAGGATTCATCGCAATCTGTACATTCTTACTGATGCAGAACAATTGTTCCCAGGCAAATATCCTATAGTCTATACTATGCAGTCAATGTCATTCTGATCATTTATTATTAGAAAAATATCATAGTTAAAAAGCTATCAAAGATGCTGACACTGAGCTGGTTTATAATTACATGTGACTATGAGCTGTTATCAGCAGTAAACTAAATTGTGAGGCTGATATGGATGTCATCTAACAGAAGGTACAGCAGAGGCTGTATTTTTTTAGGAAGATGAGATCATTTAATGTAAATTCTGTTATGATGTCTGTTTTATAAAGGTTTTAAAGATTCAGTGTTCACATTTTGTATAGTATAGCCTGGTTTGTCCACTTGAGTCTTGACAATAGGGTCAGCCTGACATCTTCAACAAAACAGTAGTGCCATTTTAGTTTGTCTTGGTCGCCCTCTGTTGGCAGAGTTTGATTTTCTATGCTCAGGGTGGCATTTTAAGGTGAACAACCTGCTTTATTCCTTTGGTTATTAACTTGCTTATTTCACTCAGGTGATAGGTGTTTGATGGGAATGTGTTTCTGTTAGTGTCATGTTTGTGAATTCTATGTATGTATGTTTTTTTTTTTTAAATCACCTTCTACAAACAAGCTTTCCCCTAGGTGATAATAATAAAGATTGACTTGACTATTATATTTGTGTATTTGATTGATGATTCTTGTACACTGACCTGTGTATACTTTGGTCAATTAAATCACACATATATTTCCTCATGTAATTGTTTTGTGACACACCAACACAAGGTGGCATGAATGACTGACTGTATACTGAACAGTAATTGCATCAATAGCACTGATCTATAGCTCAGTAATCAGGACTCAAACTGGCTGAACTTCCTAAAAACTACTCAGCAGTCGATGTGATCGATGTTCCACACAAACTACATCCAGCTCACCTGGACCAGGTCTTTCCTGGGTCTCAGCTTCAGCAGCGGCTCACTGAGTCTGATTGAACAGAGTCCGCCACGGCCTTCATAAGAACACACACCAGCACATCTAAAGAGAGAGGACATGCAGAGAGCAGGACATATTAGAGACTGGACAAACACTATTTTCATAGTCTTTATCAAGTATTTTCAAATTTCTTCATGTTGACTCTCAATAAGTCACAGACCCACATTTGAAGTGATTATGCCCTATGGGGACCCTTACATTGAGGAATATTTTGGTTTGTGTTCAGTATTAAATGCTTGTGACAGGCCCCACAAAAAGAAAAATATCACAAGGAATCAACCAAAAAAATTGTGGGTAAACATAAAATTAACCTGATGATGTTTTTCAATATCCTGTACAAATTCTGAACACAGTGTTTTTTTGTTGTTGTTGTTGTTGTTGTCAATATGACGCAGGTTTTTTTTTAGCTGTACAAAACAGCATCAATATATTAGTAGCATGTGAAAATAGATGACCTAAGGAACGGTTGGTACGAAACATGTCATACGAGGTTTTCAGGAGGGTGGCTAAACATTGCTCCAAATGCAGGCTGAATTTCAGCAGGAAAAGGCCATTTTCAAAGTTGTCCCTTGACCTCTGACCTCCAGATCTTTGAATGAAAATGGGTCCTCTGGACAGCCAAGGGGCTCCCCTTTGCAGACATGCCCACCTCATGCTGACCCCATGCAGTTTGGCCCACAAATGGTGTATTTGTGCAGACTGGGGCCTAAACAGTCTTGGAGTTGCATCAATTGGCTTTGACTGGAAAGCTGAGATTCTTCTGGATTCAATGAGCCACATTTGATTCATGTGTGATGATGTTAGCCCCGCTCAGCCATTTCACTGTAGTGAGATCATTTTCTGAAACTTGACATCACTGTATAAAATGACCCGTATTGACCTTTAGGATAATCAAAGCCTCATGAAACTTCACAACCACAAACTAGGGGATAATTTAAAAAAAAAAAAATCACAAAAAATAAACAAATTGCAATACTTGTAGAGGCACAATATTTCAGAATCGCAATACATTTGGAATCGGTAACTAAGCATCGCGATAGTATCGAATCGGGAGATAAACATATTGGTCCAGTGCTAATAAAGATGTGGGACTAACAATGTCATCCTGGGACTCCATTTGACCTCGACCCCGCTGAGTTTCCCCCAGAAGAACATGTCGTTGAACTCCAGGAACATGGCTCGGACGTCCGGGCTGGGGTCCAGCATCTCCCACGAATCGTCCACCACGGACAGCGGCCTGTCAGGCTGGGGGAACGACTGCGAGAAGGGGACGACGTCGCCACCGAAACCTCCTCCTACCTCCACCCTCCGTCTCTTGCTGCTCTGGCCATCATCAGGAGTATCCGATGAAAACAAAGACGCCTGGTACTCATCATCAAACTGCTGCTGCAGCCGGATGGCGAGCAGCAGGTCCTCGTCCATAACACAGCGGGCTGACGTAACGTTAGCTAACGTCGTGGCAGCTAAATGCTACGTCAACTACTGTCTGTCTTCTCTAACATCACTAATATCCTGCTACCTGCTGGCTGCACCACACTGAGTGTCCCGTCTGGATAAATACTCCGGTTTGTCGAGTCGTTTCCTACCAGCGAAATATTCATAAAACCCCTCTGTCAACTGTAGGCGCTGCTTTTTCTTCCTCTGTGGTGTTTATTTTCGGTTGGCAGCGAGTTCTCCGGCGCCAAGACTACCAGAACACCGCTGCACAACTTCCGGTGATAGTTTCAAAATAATGCTTATTTTGCATACATAATCGGAATCAGAGTAAGAACCATAAATATTTTATTGATCCCGGAGGGGAAACTGGGTCAGTTGCTTTTGCTCAAATTCTCAAGAGAAGAATTAAATTACAAAAAAATGAAAAATGCGTGCCTTAGCAATTTATCAACAACAACAGCGATAATGGGAATGAGAAGAAGAACAAGAAGAAGAAAAAGAATCATCATCATCATCATCATCATAACCAAAAATGATGTGCATTATGTTTAAATATGTGCGTTAATCCTACAAAATATTACAGCAAGAAATATAGAAATAGAAAATTGAGCATATGTTTAAAAAAAGTAAACCTATATCCACCATATATGCACAGGGACATTGCACTGTTATTGCACTGTTAAGGAAAAAAATGCAAGGACATGTGGAACATTTTTTAGTGATACAGCACATCAAAAAATAAATAAATAAATAAAAATACTATTGCAGTATATCAACGATTTTTTTTTTTTAGTTAGTTGCAATGTTTCACATTAAAAGCCTGTTTTAGTCCATTGTACATACTTGGCTAATTTTTCTTATTAATTTAATTTTACTTCTTGCCTAATTCCACATTCACAAATGTAAATTTTCAAAATCGTAAATGTATGCAATATTTTATAAAGTTTTTTAGTGATTTTATTGTCACACACTAACCTTTTTTTCTTTTTATGTTAATTTATTTGATCGCTTTTTGTTTTTGCTGTATTCCTCTTTTTGGCACTACTCGATGTTTTATTGTCTTAATGCCTCATCTATTTCTAAGCAGTATTGCGATTGTCTCTGTTGATGGATTTAAATAAAGATTTACAAAAAAAATTGGTCAACTGATACCATATCCGGTGTTTTTATTGCCCCTTATTTACGTGTCAGAGCAATAGAAATAGCAATCGATCATATATTCCGTTTGTATCGCTGTCGTAAATGTAACTGCAGATACTCTGAATGAACCGCGTGTTTGACATTTTAATGAGAAATTAAAGATCCTCACCATCTGACTCATAATGCGTTCTGTTGGCCATCCTTTTCCTGGATCCCGTGACGTTTCAGGGTGTCAACCTGTTTCCAGCTTCCTGTTTGGCTTGCAGGCGGACATGAACTTGTTTTCTTTCATCTGTCTCATTAATTCCCATTAGTTTGTAAGCATTCTGTCTAAAGAAGGCAAAGACACCAGGTAGAAGATGACGGACACGGGGAGTCGGCTCCGGAAGCAGCTGGAATCGGCCAACTTCGACCCGCAGAACTACGTGAAGCAGCTGTCGCAGCAGTCCGACGGCGACCGGGACCTGCAGGAGCATCGGCAGAAAATCCAGACGCTGGCCGATGAGACGGCCCAGAACCTCAAGAAGAATGTCTACAAGAACTACAGGCAGTTCATCGAGACGGCCAAGGAGATCTCGTACTTGGAGAGCGAGATGTACCAGCTGAGCCACATCCTGACGGAGCAGAAGAGCATCATGGAGAGCATCACCCAGGCGCTGCTGTCCGCCGACAAGGACGAGACCTCCAAGGAGATGCTGGCGGCTTTCCCCAAGGAGACGGACGAGCTCAAGCAGAGGACGCTCACCTCGCTGCTGGAGAAGGTGGAGGGGGGTAAGACCACAGGGCTGGGACGATGTGTTTATGTCCCGATGCGATACTGTCACGATACTTCGGTGCCGATCCGATATGTATCGCGATTCTGAAGGCTTGCGATTCAGTGCTACAGTTTATTATGATCTTTTTTTTTTTTTAATCCTCTAGTTTTTGGCTGTAATGTTTCATGAAGCTGTGATTAGCTGAAAGGTGATAATGGGTCATTTATATAGTGAAAATGGTACGATTACAGTGAAATGGCTGCTATGAGGGCTAACGTCATCACACAGGAATCAATTGTGGCTCATTGGATCCACAAGAGTCTCAGCTTTCCAGTCAAAGCCAGTTGATGCAACTCCAAGACTGTTTAGGCCCCAGTCTGCACAAATACACCATTTTACAACAGGCCACAAGAACACATTTGGACTGCAGGGTTTGTGGGCCAAACTGCATGGGATCAGCATGAGGTGGGCATATCTGCAAAGGGGAGAGCCGTGGCTGCCCAGAGAACCCATTTTCATTCAGACATCTGGAGGTCAGAGGTCAAGGGACCCTGCTGAAACAGCCATGCCAGTTTTTCCCTCACCAAACTTTAGCCTAACTTTAGAGTGATATTTAGTCACCTTGCCAAAAGCCAACATGACTTGCCTGGTACCAACAAATTCCTTAGGTAGTTTACTTTCAGATGCTACAAATATCTTAAATTGATTCAGTAATAAACAAAGATTAATAAACTGTGATGCTCAAGTGAATTGATTTTTCTCCCATCCCTAGGTAAGAACATCATGGACACCCCGGGCAGGCACCTGGTCTACAACGGGGACCTGGCTGAGTTTGATGTGGACAACATGGCCCCCATCCAGAAGGTCCACGCTTTCCTGATGAATGACTGCCTGCTGATCGCCACTTGGCTGCCCAACCGCCGGGGCACGGTCAAGTACAAATACAATGCCTTGTATGATCTGGAGAGCTTCGCCGTGGTCAACGTGAAGGACAACCCGCCCATGAAGGACATGTTCAAGATCCTCATGTTCCCAGACAGCCGCATCTTTCAGGCAGAGAACAGCAAGGTGAAGAAGGAGTGGCTGGAGATCTTGGACGAAACCAAGAAGAACAAAGTGACAAAGGACAGGCACAAGAAAGAGGAGGAGGCCCCCAACTCTCCAGCCAGGCCCGAGGTGTCCACCAACCCCTTCGATGAGGACGACGACGAGCCGGCCGACGCAGAGGAGAGCGTGGACCTGAGTCTGGAGTGGATCCAGGAGCTCCCGGAAGACCTGGACGTCTGCATCGCCCAGAGGGACTTCGAGGGCGCCGTGGACCTGCTGGACAAGCTCAACGAGTACCTGAAGGAGCAGCCGGTCACTCCGAAGGTCAAAGAGCTCAGGTCCAAGGTGGACGAGCGCGTGCGCCAGCTGACGGAGGTGCTGGTGTTTGAGCTGTCCCCGGACCGGTCACTCCGTGGCGGACCCAGAGCCACCCGGCGGGCCGTGTCCCAGCTCATCAGACTAGGTCCTCTACCCTTCAACATCATTACCGCCTCACAGCCTTCACTTAAACATGCTAGGAGTTCAAACCTTTAGTATTATGAAGGCTAATGCATTCACTTCAGGAAAATAAATCTGCTGTTCCTCTGAATTAATGAGATAATTGTCTCTGAATTCAGAGAATAAATTCTGTTTTTCTGAATTAATTCATGCAGAAAACAGCACTGTTTCTTTTTTCCTTATTGCAGCTTTTCTCAGAATTCTGTAATAATTATCTTGTCAATTTTAGAAGAACAAGGCAGAATTTTTTTGATGCCATGCTTTTGTACACTATGATTCATATTTCAATCTGTTGTTTCCTATATCTGTAGCTCCCTGCTCAGGAACTGAATGTGATGGTTTGGTGCAGACAACACTTCCATGACATTGGATTAGATTGTTTATGATTCATCAGGGGAAAATGATTTGTTGCAATGCAGCATCAAATAATAGGATATGGCAAAGAGAAATAGGAGCTACATAAAAAATGTCAAGTGTCTAAATCGTGTCAAAATTGCATCCAAATCACAATATGGATAAGTGCAATATCCAAATTGCAATTTTTTGCCATTATAAAGGAAATGTTATGCTACAAATCATTTTTTTCAGATGTAAAAAACACATGCTGGTGCAGAACCCAGCAAAAATCATGTCATTTTCATTTTGCTATTTTTTTTTTACAGTTAATATGAAAATTATGACACAAAAGTGATTACTCTAAAATTACAAATTTTATTGCCTTCGCAGTATCTGTTGATACAGTCATGGCCTTACCATGTCATGCAGCCCTATAATGAAGTCTCCCTGTCTCTGCTGGTCTCTCAGGCCAGTCCACCAAGGCTTGTGAGCTGTTCCTGAAGAACCGCGCCGCCGCCGTCCAGACGGCCATCCGGCAGCTCCGCATCGAGGGGGCCACGCTGCTCTACATCCACAAACTCTGCAACATCTTCTTCACCAGCCTGCTGGAGACAGCCAAGGAGTTTGAAATGGACTTTGCAGGGAACACGGGCTGCTACTCGGCCTTCGTGGTCTGGTCCAAGTCAGCCATGAAGATGTTTGTAAATGCCTTCAGCAAGCAGGTGGGTGCAGGTTAAGAAGACACAGTTTTTGACAGCTGATAATCATATTTTTACTTTCAGTCTTCCAATAGCCAATGTTTTCTGCCAATACTTAATAACTTATGTATATTTTAGGTCAAGTTAGGATGCAGCAAAGAAGAGCAGGATGTAAATAAGAGAATAACAAATGGAGTAGTATCAAGCATAACACAGCAAACAGTTACTACATTAGAATTAAAGCTCCACACCAGTGATTTTAAATGTTTGGCCAGTTTAATACAATTTAGCCACATTTTACATTGCAAACAAATGGCTTGGCAAATCATGCAGGGGTACTAAAGATTCCACAACATACAATCAAAATCCCTTGATGTTCAGACCGTCCCACCTAAGACCACAGAACTGATAATAGGCTGTGTAAAACAAACATTTCCCAGGGGACTATTTTCTGGCGGAGGGACTGCGTCACTATGATCTCTCTGGTTCTGTCCCACTCTACACTGACACTGTTTGGCCTGGTTTTTAAATGTTTTTTGAAAGGAATGTGCGACTCCCAGGTCTGGAGCCAGGCTGTGTTTTCACTTTCTGACCGCAGCGAGGTTTTGTTCTCCACCAGGTGTTTGACAGCAAGGAGAGCCTGTCCACCGCAGCAGAGTGCGTCAAAGTGGCCAAGGAGCACTGTAAGCAGCTGAGCGAGATCGGCCTGGACCTGACCTTCACCCTGCAGTCCCTCCTGGTCAAAGACATCAAGGCCGCCCTGCAGAGCTACAAGGACATCATCATCGAAGCCACCAAGCACCGCAACTCCGAAGAGATGTGGAGGAGGATGAACCTCATGACCCCCGAGGCGCTGGCCAAGCTCAAGGTGCTTTTAGCTTTTTATGTTTTTTTATTTTTCATGGGCTGAGTTGACTCTTATGTCTTATGTTTTTGCCTCTCCTCTCTCCTGGTTCCTACTGGTCAGTGAATGCCTGGAACTTGTTGGAGTTTGGAGAGGTGCACTTTGTACGGGGGGAATCAGGGAATTTGATTCAGGGAATCAGGGATTTTTTTATGAGGGAATTTTACAAACCTTACAGCATAGAGTTCACCTCTAACTAGACTGCTCATCCCATTAGAAAAACAACATTAACAAATCAGAGAAGATGCATTTTTTTCAGTCATTGAAATGTGCTGACTTTATTTATGAAAAGTCAGGACAAAGCTGTGATTGATTGGACATGAAAGTGGCAGAAATGAGGGAAAAAAGCTTTTTTTTGTTTTTGTTTTTGTGTGCATAAACAAAAACAAGAATTCAGCTCAATGTCCTGTTTTTTTTCATTTTTGGCTGCAAAACCAATATTCAAATTCATGTTTTGTTATTCCACTTGTGGGTTGGCTTTAAACAGTATGATTATCAGACCACACATGCAGAACTTTAAACATGCTCTCTGGTATGATGCTTATAACCGTTAGGTCATGACTGAGAATCATAGCCTGCATATAAAAATTAGTTTTAGCAGTTTGCTTGCTTCAGCAAAGCACACTTACGCACTCTTACTTGTTTATATGCTTTATTCTTCTGCCTTTTTTTTGGCTCTAGTATATCCATTCTGATGGCACATGTTGCATCACTTGTAACAGGAGAACTGAGTAGGTAAATTTGTAAACAATCTTTAGTAGGCCAGCAATGAGTAATGGTTACGTCTTAACAGCACCTTTCAGCAAAGTTATGATTGGAAAATAGAAACTGGATAATGGAAATAACATCCTCTATTAATGCAGAGAAACAATTCATACACAAGTGGGCGGGGTGACAAGGTCAGCTGAATAAAATACCAGCAAGCAAGAAATTTCTAGCACAACACCGCTGCAGGCATCTTTTGCTGCCAGCAGACAACTGATGTCTCCAGCCGGATCAAGTTCAACAAGTTGTTTGCAAGTTTAAACTTCTGTTCAAGTGTTCAGTTCTCCACAGCGGGGGTCTAAAGATACATTAGTTTAAAATGTTATCAAGATATGGAGAAACATTTTGTTCTGCATTGATTATGCCTCAGGAAAAAAGAAATGTTTTCGATCATTTTTTTCTCAATTCAAATTTTGTTCAGAATATCGACAGAATATTGAATGGTGAACGCTGTCTCATGAATAGTTACATCAGCAGTAGCTCACCCCTGCTTTAATGCAGACATTTACATGCTTTATCTTCTTTTGCTCTGCAGGAGGAGATGCGCAGCTGCGGCATGGGCAGCTTTGAGCAGTACACAGGTGACGACTGCTGGGTGAACCTGAGCTACACGGTGGTGGCCTTCACCAAGCAGATGATGAGCTTCCTGGAGGAGGGCCTGAAGCTCTACTTCCCCGAGCTGCACATGGTGCTGCTGGAGAGCCTGCGGGAGATCATCCTGGTGGCCGTGCAGCACGTGGACTACAGCTTACGATGCGAGCAGGAAGCTGACAAGAAGGCCTTCATCCTGCAGAACGCCACCTTCCTTCACGACACCGTGCTGCCTGTGGTGGAGCGGAGGTTCGAGGAGGGCGTGGGCAAGCCGGCCAAACAGCTGCAGGACCTGAGGAAGAGCACCAGGCCGGTTCGGGTCAACCCTGAGAGCACCACGTCTGTGGTGTAAAGAGGCTCCTCTCCCAACAGGCTTAGAGGCTGCAGAATAGGACGGTGGCTATAAATAAAACACTAACCTTCACTGACTGTTGCAGCAATGTAAAGTCCTACTTTTTAGGAGCAAACTCTAAATAAATTCATCTGTGATTTGGCAGCTGCAAAACTGGTCAGCATGGGCCTATATGGATTATAAGTGACTTATTCCATATGTAAGTGGAAATGCCCCTCTCTGTCTAAGCAGCTGCACAGGCACAGAAGTTCAGTGTAGAGGTTCCAGCCAGGAAGCGTGAAAAACATCATGAATTCATGGTTTTTCAGTCCACATTTCTAATTCTATTTCTGATTTGATTAACTATTGTACAAAGCTCGGATCCTGCTGAAATTCTGATTTTGCTGTTGGATTGTAGAAAGAAATCAGAATTAAATATGTATCTGCATTCTGCCATACGGATGTATTGTTGATGCTGTCAGCACCGTTATAAAGTAATACTATGAGCTTGTGAGCAGATTGTCAGGTTATGTGACACTTACTGTACACTCAGGTGTATTCAGGCTTATTGGACAGAAGAATGACTGATAAAAAGGGATGACTGATAAAGCAAATGCACTTGTAATTTTGACAATTTGTCATCATTGTCCAAATGAGATTGTACAGCCTGTATGATAAAAACAATTAAATGTCAAAGGACATTGTGTGTCTTTCTCCATGTGTGTTCTTACTGTGTTTAAAAAAAAAAAAAAAAAAAATTTAATTTCTTTTTTTTTTTTGTTTACTTTT
>OMLB01017153.1:22636-33840 GCA_900302555.1 Myripristis jacobus
TAATTCATAGTAAAATAATTACTATGAAGCCTAAAGCCCCAGTGTGTCTGTGTGTGAGGTAATGCATATGTATGTGTGCGCGTGGGTGTGTGTGTGTGTGTCTCCGTATACTGTGAGTCATCACTTGAATAGGTCACACAACCGCTTCTTGTCATTTGAAACATGACTGGCCTATATATATATATATATATATGTGTGTGTGTGTGTGTGTGTGTGTGTGTGTGTGTGTGTGTGTGCGTGTGTGCGTGTGTAATAGTGAATACAGTGCAGTAAGTAAGAGGTCAGCAACGCTCTGCTTCCTGCCCTGTAGTCTTTCTTTTCCTCAACAGGAGGCGAGGGGGGTGGGGGCGCAGCTGCACACACATACACACACACACACACACACACATACACAAACGCACATGTGCATATAGGCTCCCCTTCTTCCCCGTTTCTTCACACTTTCATACCTGCGTTCTCCTTTTCTGTCAATTTCCTTGAGCACATCTGGATATTTGGCATGAAGCTGTTGATAGCTGATATTGTGTGCAGACATTCCATATTTTACAATTTAATGATTTTCACGGCTGAAGAAATTACCCACAGTTTACATGTATTCGGTGTTTCCCTCACAGTTTTAGCCTTCCCTCCACACTAAGCCAACACTTTCCACCCATGAAACTAAAGCTCTTCAAAAACAGTCTCAAAGGTGTGTAAATCAGAAAGCATCAGCCCGCTGATTTCGTGTAGATGGGGGAAAAGGAGCTGAAAATGATGTTGTCACATGATTTACTGAATGCCACCTTGTTCCACATTGTAAAGTGGAATTTGGATAGGCACGTGCATGCATCAGGGAGCGTGCGCGCTTTCAGGCATTTCAGTGTGGACCACGGGCTTTTGGAAAAAGGTGTGAGAACATTAGTGCAGTTTCGTGGCAAAGCGTCATTTCTAGATTTATCCAGCCTAGTATGAGTGAGTCAGGTTACACTTCACCTTTTACACACCGTTCAGTAAAATCCTCCCACAACACAATGGACTGGTGTCTTTGGTCTGACATCTGATATAAAAATAATAACAATATATTGACCAGCTGTGCAGCGAGAACATCCATCACATCAGAGATCATATCGATCTAAGCCTTGTATTTGTGCCAGTTCACAAACACAAAATGATTTTTTCCCGCCTCTCACTTTCCCTTAAGTAAACGGTCCACAGCAGGGAGTGTGGATAACATTTCTGATATTGTGTTTGACTCCAAACATCTCTCCTAACACTTCTTTAATTAAAAATGATTAAAGTGATAGTTCATTAATTTTTATGAAATATGATATAATTTTATTTGGAGCATCCAGCCAGAATGAGAGGAAGATAGCACCACTACTGTGCTACATAACAGCTTGGAGGCAAGTGAATAATTTTTCAAAATGGGTGAACTGTCCCTTTAAGTGACAGTTTCATTGCATTTATTTTTATTTTAAGAGTAAATTTATATTATTTAAAGGGTGCATCTGGTTTGCGGTCAGTCCACGCTCAGTTTGTTTAGCTTGGTGACAGGAACCAGCAGGTTTCTTGTGCCATGTTCCAGCTATGAGACGGAGGCTGCTGATCCTGTTTGCTGCGCTCTCATTTCAGACTGAAATTCTGGCTTTGTGCCCAACATTTTAATCAACTGTCTGCTTTTGGACAAGCCATTTTTTTTAGCAGACTACTCCCAGTTATTAACACACCCATTTCATAATGCTATCATCATTATCACACCCACATTTCCTGTGTGCAAAATGAAAAGCCATTTTTTGACTGTCTAAGTGGGTCAATGGAGCTGATCTCCTGATCTGTCTCGTTTTCTGCGGCTGTTCAGAGGCCTGCAGTCGATCCATTCATCACTTACCAGATATTCAGCTCCTGTCTCTCTGTCAGGCTCCTTATTCACCCTCTCAGGCTCTCTCTCCTCCCTCTCCTTCTATCTCCTTTCCCCCGCCAACCCCCTTCCCTGATCAGAGGGGTTGTGGAGGAGATATATCTTCATCACCCTGTCCCATAAACGGACCGTGAAAATGCCAGAGTAGAGCAATGAGTGGGTGTGGATAAGTAATGAGCAGAGTATGAATAAGAGATGGTCACCATTTAGTTAATATGGAGTCCTTCATGTAGAAGCAAATCAATGGCGGCTCCCTCTCTTCCCCCACTGTGCTTTAACTACATGTTATAACACTTACACACACTCACTGTGCACAGTGTTACAGTGATGTTGCTGCTGTAGGAGGCTCAGTCTGAATTTTGCAGAACAGACATGAGCTCCAAATGTGGGGATCCCCATTTTCTATTCCCTTTTTAAGCTACATTAAGCAATATTACATGGAGGGGTTTTTTTTCCCACACGGGTCCCTAACCACTCACATTAAAGCTATGTCTACATGGGTACAAATTTTCACCACTAGGCACATGTGGGCAGTTCACTAGTGTTCTGCTCTGGGCTTTCTTCCTGATTTTTTTTAGGACAGCAGAGATGGATTAAACAACACTGGAAACCCAGAAATGGCAGTAATTAAACTCTGGTCCATGGTGCCTGTCCTGTAATGTTGTCAATGTTGTCTCTCCGAAACTAACCACCAAATGGGGTTTCTGAATTGATCTCATGCAAAAGATAGACCATGCGTTTGCTGAATCATGGTTGATTTCAGGTCTAAACTGCCTAGTTAGAGGCTTGTTTGAAAGTTTTGAGAGGAGGTGAGCCACGAGTCCGCCTGTGACATTGCACAATTTGTTAAAAAGTAAACTTTATGCAAATGTGCAGTGCGCCGATGTTTGCAGCACCTCTGGTTTCTGCTGTCACCACCACAGGACTGTAATAAACACTGGCTACATAGATAATGAAAGTGGTGAAAACTTGTTCATGTCCATTTATTCATGTCCTTGTGAACGTACTGTAGAGTGGCTCTCCTCATGGAGTCACTCACAGCTGAGGAGAAAGCTCCCTGATGAGAGAGAGAGAGTCTTGTCACTCACCACCTGAAGCAGGAAACAGCTGTCGGCATGGCAACTGGCAGACGCACCTCTTGACAAAGTCTTTGCTGGTTAAAAAAACAACACCAACAACAGCATAACGACATACATTTTTAAAAAATCACAGTCTATTCCGAGTCACATAATCTCCTTGGTCTTTTCAGCTTCTCTGCAAATATGCAGGAACCTAAATTTGTATTGCAATGTCCCTTTAAGTACATCTACTGATACAAGAAGCTGTTTCAAGTGCAACTCCATTTACAGACAGTCATGCTGCCTGTCAGAAACAATTATTGGAATGTGTACATCACTTGTGCTTATTACTTTATTGCATGGAAACATCAGTCTTATTGTTTTGTAGGTCTGTGTTTTTGAAGAAACTTTTAGGAGACACACACTTCTTGTTTTGTTGCAGTGGTTAAAATGATATTCTGTATATTTTCTCTGTGAGGTCAGTGAAAGATGCCCTATCCTTTACAGATAAATGTTGTTGGAACGCAAAGGAATATTAGTTTAGTTTAATATTAGTGTGTGTCTGCAAGAGATGGAGGATCTTCACCGACTCCGCCACTGATCTATTATATACTCTGGCTGGGTAATGGAATAATAGATTTTCCAAGGCTGAAGCCACCAAAAGTGAGTCAGCTTCCATATTGGTACAAGAAAGTGGAAGATGTGCAGCATATGCTTACGAAAAATGGATAGAGAAAACTATCAACAGGGGATAGCAAAATTTGGCAAAAGCTTCATATTCATTTGTATTGATACGATCTTGTTGTAGCTGTATAGAGCATCTCATTGGTTTTGATAACAGTAATAGCAGTACATCCACTACTACTGTTCTACAAAAAAACTCCAGCTTGGGTCTTGGCCAACAGACTCCTCCTCAAATCTGCCTCAAGTGGTCAGTCATGTACAGAACTGACAGCCAGCTTCTGAAGATCAGCAGATTCAGGGCTAAAAGCAAAAACACCACCATATCCATCATGGAGCTGCAGTGTGCTGATGACGATGCCCTCATGGCCCTTTCAGAGGAGGAACTACAGTGCATTCTCTTTCGTTTTTGCCAAAGCATACAAGCAGCTTGATGTGGCAGGAGTGGTGCCAACCCTGCTCAGAAACCAGGACCATGTACAGGCACCTGAAGGCTCTGGGTGCACATTTTGACATTGTGAGGGCTTGTGGAGTAGATTTGGTCTGAGAGAGTCCATGACAGGCACTATCTAACTAGAGCTCTGTAATTAGGTGGAGATATTTGTTAGAACTCAACTCCTCCAGTCCTCTGATATAATCCTCAGGAGGTCGAAAGGTACAAGGATCAAGACCAGCATCAGAAAGTGCCACCTGTCAGGGCACAGCAACCAGCCAGAAGCTTTTGGGGATTTTTGTCTTCTTCTAAATTTTGCTTTAACTGTCTGGATGTGTGTGAATTTGCCACTGTTTGCAGAATTGAGTGTGTGTGTGCCTCTCTCTGTGTGTGTGTGCATATGTGCATGCGTGTGTGTGTGTGTTTACAAATCTTACACACGCACTGGTGCAGAAAGAGAAAAATGAAAGATCATCATTGTATTTACATCATGCAGAGGCCTGGGGTGATACACACATGCACGCATGCACACACACACACACACACACACACACGCACATGTGCACACACACGCACACACATATTAGGAAGGCATAAATATGCATAAATTGAGCAGATGAACTTTCACTGAGGGAATGTAGAGGAAGTCACACTGATCTAGTTTCCCCTGATCAGCCAAGCAGAAAACACAGTCTAATGTGCACACACACACACACACACACACACACACAAGCGTACACACTTGTCCACACGTGTGAGTGTGTGTGTGTGTGTGTGTGTGTGTGTTTGCATCTTTGTGTGTATGTGTGCATGTGTGACCTAGCTAAGCCAAGTGAAGAGGAGCAGCTCTGAATCAAATATTAAAACACCAAACGCAGAATCACTTTTCCTGCTGCTGTGTGTGTTTCATAGCAAATATTTACTGTTTCACTCCTATTCGCCCTGCTATTTTAATTGATTTTATTTCTTTATTTATTTTCAGCCTGTATTAGATACAGCCTGTATAGTGGAAAGAGACAGGACGGACTGAGCAGAGAGAGGGAGGAGGAAGGAGGATTCCAGTTAATTGAGCACTGGGACAGCCTTCCCCAGTTTGATTCTTGTCAGTGTGGAAAAGCCTCTGAAACAAATTTCAGGTCATTGTTGGACACTAAAAATCTGCACTGACTCGCATTTATAATATTGATACACACATCTCACACCTGTGTCTTACAAGAACATACTGAATACCAAAATAATTTCCTGCGGTCACAACAGCACTAAATAATTTCACATCAGCCATATGTAAATATGAAGGTCAGGGTTCAGTTTTGTTGAATACTGACCTGTGTATTTGCACACATGCAGCCAACAGAAACACATCTGTTTGGAGCAGTCTAAATTTGGCGGTAAAACTAGTGCTCCTGGAATGTAAATTTCAACAGAAACTATGCTATGGAAATGATACATTGTCTCGTCTAGTTGGCATTGGTGTAAACTGGCACCTGACCAGATTCTTCGATCTGCAAGTAGTAGAGGTAGTTTTGCATGAGTTTTAACTTGTTGCATTGTAAGTCTTTGGTATGAACTGGCCTTAAGATATTGGCACACTGACCACATCCTGCCATGAAAGTTTTAAATGCAAAGTTTTAAAGCAACATTGTTTGTCTCTTTTTATTGAGTTGTAATAGGCTTCTGATGCAGTGGATCATGGTATTTTGATAAAACGTCTCATTAATATAGTTTTTTCTGGTCTTGCTGTTGGTTGGTTTGTCAGTTACCTTTCTGACAGGTCTCAGACTACTCAGTTTGACAGCCTTGCATCTGATATGTTAATAGTATATGAGGGAGTCCCACAGGGTTCCATTCTGGGTCCACTTTTATTTACTCTGTATTTCAACTGCATCAAAAATTCCACTTTACCAGCGCTGTCTGTCTCTTTACTGTCCCGCTCTGTGTGCTTGTCATTTAGCAGAGTGCACATGAAATTTCCTTAGCGTTTGACTCCACATTATACTGTGTATGACTGGGTATGTAACCAATAAAATTTGACTTGGCATATGGATCTGATGCCCAAATACCAAAATATACCAATATTTTCGAATGATTGCCCACTTTCTGTAGGAGTGCAGGTTGTTTGGATCCGTAGATTGAGGACTTTTTGTTGCACCAGCAGACATCCCGTTATTGGATTATAGATGCTGTGCATTCACTCTAGTCTGACAGACTGGCCTGTGAACACAGTCTGAAATACTGCACTGTTCATGCTGAGCACACATGCTCATGTCAGCAAGACATTACAGTTCATCCAGACTGACTCACAATGAGTTCAGTGGCCAGCTCAAGAGCACTGTAGCAGGGTTCATGGTTCCAGCTGGTATTGAACAGGTGACCTCCCAACACTGGGCACTCTCTATAACCACCAGGACTGCCTTGCACTGCACAATACAACCACAGCTGTTTCTGGGCGCTGAGCCGTATTTAAGAGTCACATGCAAGGGATTCAAACCAGGAACCTTTCAGTCACAAGCTATTCTCTGCATGACCTCTGCCCTGACATCAGGGTTAACCCAGCTAAACTCAGTGTAATCATCTTTTCAGGCTGACATACATCAAGGATATGACATTTATGTGGTAGAGGCTAGTATCTTTGAAGGAAGAACATCATAAAAGAGCACCTTCTTAAAAATCCAAATGATTTGCTTTTATATTGGTGGATTATATTGATGGATGCCTTATGATGATCAGGTCATCATTTCCAAGCACGCTTGAATGGCAGCAGGATGAATAAAATAACGGCCAGCTGACAGAGGATTTGTCTAGGGGGTCCCTCAGCAAAATAACTAACTTTTTAAACTTTAATTTAAATGCTTTTAACAGGCATTTAAAGACAGGATATTTGACAATGATCCAACATCACTGATCTGATTTAAATATATCATTTTAATAATTATAAATTTAGCTTTCTTGTAATTAAAAAAAATTGTTTTGTAAATTTTCTTGTCATTTTCTTGCTTTTTTCCCCTCCTTGGATTAAAATCAAAGGAGCTCCTGAGGAATGTTTTCTAATCCGTCCTTTTAAATGAAATTCAGTGCTCTTGGCTGTATTTTAACAAACTATGGCTGTTTTATCCCAAAAAAGATACTTTGATGTTTCAAAGTCTAAAAGGGGTAATTCTGTGCAAGTGCAGAAAAAAGTCTTGACTCTGCTGCAGATAACCAGAACAGGTCAGCCTCTCTAATATTTTACCTCAGGCACAGCAACACACACACACATGGTGGCATAGTCAATCAAGACTGTGCTGTTGGTCCACTGAATGTAGGTTAATGCACACTTTACTGTACAGTGCCTCTCCCCGAGCCAGAACAGACCTGTTTCCTGAAAGGCTCTTAAGGCTTCTTTAGCTCAACAAATATTTCCCAAAAAGCATCTTAGCTGAAGACGCTCTTGAAAATGATTGTGGATCTACATTAACTCCTGACCACACACACTGATGGATGGCTGAGTACATCCACATGCATATCAATACACATGCAAATGTCTAAGTTTCCTCCTCTGTATGAAGGAACGACCTTCTCTTTGCCGATGAAGCAAAGAGTGGAAATATCATGATGGGCATCACCGATATGAGTTGCAACAGGATAATTGGTTTTAAACAGGGGCGAATTTAGAGAAATATTCATTGGGGTGGGGGTTAAAGGGTGGCATGGAAATTTTACAGGGTAGCACATGGAAGGAAAGAAAACACCAGACACAGTTCAGTTCTGAGAGCTGAAAAGTAAAAATGAGCTCATTCTGCTTGTATCAGTGGTTATCTTTCTATCACAGGTGAAATCGCACAGAAAAGGTCATTTTATTCCACATTCACTGGCATTCGGACAGTGGATTTTCAGGCTTGTGAATTTCTGACCAGTGACAACATTTACATTTTTTTCTATTAAACAGTCCAAACTGGGTTGGCAGCCGGTGTGGCACAACCTATTTTTAGGATGGCAGCTGCCACCCCATGCCACCAGGGTAGATCCACCCCGTGTTTTAAATGCATACAAAAACAAATTCGTGCTATTCTCTATATTCTAGAGTGGGAAATTTTGATTAGACCAGTTTGCACATCTGAAGTCTAAGTGACCTCTCAGTTGAGCATGTGAGTTTAAATACCATGGCACTGGGTTGGGAGAAAAAAAAAAGGTTTTCGATATAGAATATTTTTTTCCATGATTAATGATATTTTCAATAATTAATGGAATTAATAGGCATGTCATTAAAAAAACATACTTACACAGAAACATCATAAGCACAAGGGAGCAGAAGGAGGCCTTTCTTTTGGGCAACACAGCAAGAAAGGAATATATTTTAACATTTGGCGATGAATAGGCATGGCTTCCAAACAAGAGTTGTGTTTCTGTGTGACAAGGTCAAGTTCCCCTGCAGAAGTTTCCCAGATAAATACCTCATCAATGCACCAATGTGCTCATCCATTTTAGAAACAGTCTGGCCTCTGCTTGTGGTGTTGCTACTTTGCTGAAATGTTTATGACCCCTTTTCTTTTTGTTGACTTTTATTCTTTTTTTTTTGTTATTTCTTTTCAAGCTTCACATCAGACTATTTTTGTTTCAACTCTCAGACAGATGACACTGTTTACTTCTGCAGTTATTTGCTGCCAGATTTTTGATTTTGTGGGAAGAAACCAAGGACTTCTGCAACTAAAGTGTATATCTTTGTTCTGCTGAATGTTACAAATCATCACTTCCACCCAGTAGTGGACTGGCCATCTGGAGCACCAGGAGTTTTCTCAATAGGTCCAAAGCAAATTAGTATAAAATAATTGTGCCTATACCTTATATCATATAAAAGAGAGTGGCCCGGGCATACTGGCCCACATTCGCCTGTGTAGATGTGTGTGTATGTTTGTGGCAGCCTTGACTTCTTTGTTGGTGCGGTACTTCCAAGCAGTATGATTGCTTCTGTGCAAATGGTGGCACTTGAGAGAAGTTTCTCTCTGATTCACTCATTCACATGGAGCAACTGTGTTCATGAATCACACAAGGCGATACTGCCGATGTCTGACTTGACAGTGAATGTATTCCTCAGGAGTACAGCACCAACAAAGAAGTCAAGGCTGCCATGTTTGATTTTTTAAATTTTTTTTTTTTACCAGAGATCCAGTGGGACATAAGCAAATAAAGCGATAATGAGAGAGAGAGAGAGAGAGAGAGAGAGAGAGAGAGATAGAGAGAGAGAGATAGAGAGGGTGAATTTTTATGATCTATTTTTGGAGACAACGCGATTGCTGATGCCAGACCTCTAAAGAGTGTGGACATCCCATAGTAGAACAGAGGGCATTGTTTCCATGGTTACAAGCTGCTGCTCATTCCATTTTATTAGGAAGGCCAGTAAATGAAACAGCAGATCAGATAATTATAGATTAACTGTGTGTGTGTGTGTGTGTGTGTGTAGGTCAGCATGGATTCAATCACCAGCTTCCATATGCATTTGTGGTAAAGCTACAGTAATTAAAACAAAACAGTCATGTGTTTTTAACACTTTGAATGAAGTGTATCAGAAACTGTATATCATTTGATGTTCAGGCACTTTGAAACCATGATAGAATCATATCCAAAAAATCTAATTTGTACTCATTTTATGACAATTATGCCTGACGCGAGCTACCTACCCATGCATTTATTGATACAGTAGATACCCAGATCAGTTATTGATGAAAAAGGCTCTTCTTGTTTTTCCTCTATGCTCGCTGTCAAAAGCTCCTCCCCTGTCAGCACGACACAGGATGATAAAGCAAAGCTTCCTCCTTCCTACAGGAGCCAACTCAAACACTGATCCCTGCGGGGGTGGATAAGACATGGCAAGTCAAACCGGTCTCTGTGGGGAAGCTGTGGCACCGGTGTGGTGTGGTGTGGTTTGGTTTGGTGGAGCTGTAAGAAGCTCGTCACAGCGACAACAAAGAAACCTGCAGCAGTGGGGAGGGAGAGGTGTGGTTTCACACAGTGTTCAATCAGTGTATTTAAAGGTGCCATGTGTAGCATGTTAGGGGGCTTTTACGCCTAGCCTGGTCCATTTCAGTCGGACCATGGTGCCTTTACTTGGATAGTTCAATTTGTTTGGAGAGATGAGAACTTGAATTTGAAATCTGGTTCAGATCAAACAAGCGAACCGTGGCCTGCCTTAAAAATCAGGACTCTGATTCCAAGTGAACCAACGTACGAATCATTTCAAATGCGAACACAATGGGATCTAAAAATTTGAATGGGAAAACAATTCTGAAAACAGGGCAGAATTTTTTTTTCTCAAGTGAATGCATTACACTTGCGCCTCCGCACTGATCCAGTAGTCATACTGATCCAATAATACTATGCCACAGCTGGCTGAGACTGACTGTTCTGTTAAAGTGCATCTGTTAACACTGTGTGCATGCACTGTATCAACTCACTTTTGATTGAATCTTCCTTTTCTTAATATCAGTCAGTCCTGTGGTTGTCTGAAGAGTTGTTAGATGGATATATGAGGCTGATGATGTCTGTATTAAAAATCAGCTCTGGTCCAGTCAAAGTCTGATATGGGTATTTATCGTCAAATTGATCAATAGTGCAGTGATTGTCCATTGGAAGCTTCAGTGAACTGACTGTAACAAGACATTTTGACCAATTTAGTATATTTTATTGGTAACACTTTACAGTAAGAGTACAACAATTAATGTTAGTTAATGCCGAACATTAAGCAACAGTTAACTAACCATTAAATAATGTGTCTAAGAATCATTTACTAATGCTGTTCATGCTAAGGTATTCATTTATATGTTATTTAAGGGTTATTGTAGATATTATTAACATTAGTAAATGCCATAATAATCATTAACTAACAGCTAATTAACCATTACAGCATTAACTAACGTTAACTAACGTTAATTGTTGTACTGTTATTGTAAAGTGTTACCAATTAAACTAATGTAAACACTGATCCAAAAACCCAGTTAGAAAATTCTGTAGGTAGGGGTACCAAAGTACACTTGATACTCACCAGTATCATCAATGTATTCAAATAATTCTGGCAAACACAATACACAGGAACATTTTTTCTTTTTTGAGAAACAATGTTGGATAAAATTATGTGTAACCTGTTTTACACATCTAAGAAAGT
>OMLB01017155.1:15268-29876 GCA_900302555.1 Myripristis jacobus
GGTGGGAGAGTTTGGGCAGGAGAGGGGGGAAAAAGGGGGAAAAGGTTCTCTTCTTTCTGAAATCATGCTCTGGATCGGTTTGGAGAGGCCTAGTATGTTTGGATTGGCATGGTGGCTGGCAGACGACAGGGGGAGGTGGAGCTGGAGGAGAGTTATAAATAAACATTTCAACAGGGCTGGGGAGAGGTGTCGGCAGGCCTCAGGCCATAGACCTTCCCTGGGCTCGTTGGCGCCCCTCCAGGTCACATTACATGAGTAGACCGCTGCGCAGCAACATTGCATGTGTGTGTGTGTGTGTGTGTGCGTGTGTGTGTGTGGCATTGAGAGAGAGAGAGAGAGTGAGAGAGAGAGAGAAAGGGGGAGAAAACAGATAGGCAGAAAGTGAGAGAGACCTGAGACGGTGGGTTTTTGTTGCTATACAGTGAAATGAACTGAAGCAGTGAAGGCCTCACTTTACCCTAAATGAGAGAATTAGCACACCAATGGCTATTAAATACAGATAAAATGTTCCACCTTTACTTACTTTGCTCTTTTTAGGCAGGCTATGATGTTTGCCTTTGTTAGATGTTTAGTGTTTTCTTTCTTTTTTACTGTGTCCTGATTACTACCTTTTAGTCACTTAATTACAGCATTTTCCTATTATCTGTTCTCATTTTATCACCTTACATGTGTACATGTTGCACATCTATTGTGTTGTTAACACTTAACTTATTCATCTTTGCCGTGCCCACTGGTGGGTTGCTGTGCGGCCAAGCTTTGTTCAAGCCCACAGAAATTTATTTTAAATTCTACTGGAGACACTGATTTTTCCAAACATACCAAATATGTCCTGTTACAGGGAAATGTGCATAAAATGATGCACAATACATCTAGATGTTTTGTATTTGAGGTAATGGTGCAACCATAAAATGATGGCATCTTGGGTTTGAATATTTTGCTCAATATTTAACGTGATGCAGCTTCAGTGAAGCATTGCAACCAGCAGATACAGCATATGTGACATATGTATATGTGACTTTGTTGCACAACATGGAAAAAGGTGTTTTCTAACTTTGAAATTTAACAGAAAATCAGACTTCAAGGGGTTAAAAGTCATTTATGTAGGCTATTAGCAGGTAGTACTTGCAAAATATTACTGAATAAATACAATACCTTTCCATAGGTTATTGTACCAGCAAATAGACTGGAATAAAATTATTGTGAAGTGTCTACTGTCTTGAGATGTTTCCATCATCAAAGTGCAGTTGGCAATGTTTGTGATCTGAGCAAACAATTGATACAGAATAAATTTTCACTCAATGTGTGTATACAGACACACACACACACACACACACACACACACACACACACACACATCTTAAGGCATGGATTTGTTCTGATCCATCACTGTAATGAGAAGGAAAAAGATGAAAAAGGAGCCTGCAACAGTTCTGCCAAGCACCTCACACTGGCATTTTGAGAGAAACCACAGGCAGGGGCAGTACAACACAGTACATCCAACCCTGGGAACAAGAACAGAGACCCAGTACTTCCCCTGCCCAGACTGGGAGCTATGGAGTTGGGCACCACAGTGAGAGAGACTTGGCAGGAGCAGCAGGCCTCTGCTCTGCAGCTATGTGATTTGGGATGCCCAGAATGGATATCAGTCTGAGGTGTGGCTTGAGGTAAGGTGTGCCAGTACAAGAATGATATATATCTGTATTTACAGATGTTCCACTGTGTACTGCTGTGCCCAGTCTTATACCTACTGTTACTGTAGGAATCTGTGCACAAATGCGTGCTTCATATTATTACCTCTGTGCACATATCTCTCTTTGTCTAATATAAACTCAGCCTTCAAGATGGTTTTCCACCCGATCAGGCCTCCGCACTCCCCTTGAGTTCCTCTGTGTTGTTCTGAGGTTCATGGTTGATGGGGCAGATCCCACAGCTCTACTATAGGGAAACAGCCATGTTGGTTTCATGGTTACTTATTGCAGGCACATTTTAATGGCTGTATTTTGGCAGGGAGAACTGATGCTTTTGGCTTGAGCTGTCCACATCTGTGCCCCATAGGAGTTATCTTGTGCATTCACTGCAACCTCAATATAAGAAGACTGGGATGTGATGGTGTGCCATGAATTTGACAGTCCATATTCGCCTGCTCCACTAGCTGCATTGTCAAAGGTCTGGACAATGGCCTACAGATTTTTCTTGTGGAAAAAAAAATATATCTGCATTAAAAGTAACTCTCTTTGGCTACACCGTCGTAGCAACTAATTTCTGGAGCTCTTGAACACATTAAACCAGTCATAGACAGTAAATTTCGTAATGGAAAAGTGAAATGATAAAACACTGTTTTTAGAGAGCTAAAACAAAGAAAAACTAAGAATGGAAGAAATGGAGGATCCAGCTGCATTTTAAATTAAGATGAAAGGGAAAAAAAGGGGGGGAAAGAGCTCAAAAGAAAAAAAGAACTCAAAGGGAAAAGTAGACCGCAAAATGCTATGAAGTCAGAGTGAGCCTATATCTCTTTTGAGTCAATTGTGGTTTTGCTCCACAATTTACTATAAAAACCTGGCAGTGTCCGTAGGGGCTAGTTAGCAGATCCCACTGATATGACTAGAGCTGGGTGGCTTCACCACATGCTTGGCCAGGACTGAAGTGACTCATAAACACTTTGGAGGCTGGGGGGGATGTGTTCATCCACCTATGGAGAGACTACACAGCATGAAGTGTAAACAGACACAACAACTGACTCTCTGCTTGAGAGTCAGGATGTTGGAATTCTCAACAACAGTCAACATTTATTTGGAGTTATGAATTTTCAGAAATTAGTTACAATGTATCATTGTTGAGAAATCATAGAAATCCAAGATCACACATCTGTCTTGAACTGATTCCATGTTAATTCTGCAACTTCTAATGCGGCTTAAGTAGATCTACTGTAAATAAGTGCACAGCAACAAATCTTTTAACTCACACATAACTGTTTGCTAGACCACTGTTTGTACCGTCTGATGGCAGAAAATAACAAAATTTGCATTTCCCAATTCTCGTGGGGAAGGATCAAAACTACAGAGTAGTTAGTCTTCAACTGCTGGATACATTTGTATGATACCATTTGCCACAGCAATTACATTCAGCATATGAATAAAGCAGTCTAGCTGTGTTTTATAATTGACTGACACCATACTATGTACTGAATGCAAAGATTTTTCTGCACTGACTTGAAGAAAGTGCAAAAATGCAGTGTGTTCCTTTAGGTTTATTTTATGGTCTAGGTCCATTTTTCCATACATATATGTTATTACACTTACGTTTTTTTCCCCCCATTTTTTGTTCATTCAGGGAGAGAGAACAGGGATACAGATAGGGGGAGGAAAAGCAGTGCAATACTATTACCATTTCCTGTTTCTGTGGAGCCAGGGGTCTTCAGGGAGCAGGCTGAGAGGAGTCCTGGCGGCCAGCCGCCTCTGATGGGCCAAGACACACTGAGGAATGGGGAGAAAAATAATGAAACCTGCCTGCAGAGAAAACACTTTTAAATAACCCCAATGCAAGGCTTGGAGAACCCCTTACTCCCTACCAATATTTAATAAGAAATTAGCTTGAAATCAGGTAATGCACTCAAAATAATCATAGGAATGGCTGCGCACACTACATGGGTCCTCAAATGTTGCCACATTCTCTATGGGGAAAAAAGAATTTTTCCTTGACTAATACTTCTCTGCGTTTTCTTTGTTGTATAATTCGGGATGAAACTAGTCGACTGTAAATACTTGCTTTAGGCATCTCATCTTCACAACAGTAAAACAACTGTTTCTAATTAAATTTCAGTATCATTTTCCAAAAACTCCTTACCAAGAAAACATTCTTATAACACTGAGTCTTTTACGCTGTGGCTTTTCACTATAAAAGCTCATAGCATTGCACAACGTTTTTACTGTCCCCCCAAAAAAGAAAGAAACAGAAAAGCAGTATGCATGGTAGAGGTTAACCTAGATGAAAATATGTATTTTTATTGCAGCAGCAAAACAAACAAACAAACAAACAAACAAAAAACACAATATGCTGTGGAATACAATTTAAATTGTGATGACGAGTTAAGTATTGGTAGTTTAATGCTCTATTAATACAATTGGCTTTGCAAACAGAAAACAATTTAAACTTTTGACAACAGCAAACAGAATAGTTTATACTTACCAAAGAGCCTATAACGAGTAGATTCAGATGAACAACATGAGGAATGAAGAACTTAAAACCTCAAAATTCATGTCACTCTTTTCCCATCCTTTTCAAAGCAGAAAAATATTTTTTTTCTAGGTTTCCTTGGACTGCAACTTTGATTCTTTAAGAAATATCCAAGAACCATTACTGACTTTTCAGCTACACAAAGCTTTGAGGCTTAAACATTGGAGGCATGTTTTACCTTAGCTGGTGGGGAACAGGATTTTTTGGATTCAAAACTGGAAGTATGACTGGTGAAGGTTCAGTTAAGTAAACAAACATAGGGAAAAAAAAGAAGCAAATGTTGGGGAGCCCCTAAACCCCTGGCCCACCCTGTAGGAGACCCCCTTTTTCCCCTAACAGTGCTGCCCGAGCACAACCTCCAGCACTGCCAGCATGCTGCTCTCCTGACAGGCTCAGGCACTGAGGCCTAAAGAAAACAAACTGGCTCTGATTGTGAAAATAGTGCCGTAGGGCCCTCTTGGTGCCCGCTGCTTATCTCATACAAGGCAAGCTTTGTGTGTGATGGGGACTCCTTGTTGGCCCTCAACCACCCCACCAGGTGGAGACTTCCAGGGCCAAACTCTCCCCTCTACCCCCCCTCCTCACCCCATCACTGCCTCTCTCTCTTCCCTCATGTCTACCGCCTCCACTGAGACCACTCTGTATATTTTGAAAGGGGAGCATCAGGAAATTGATCCACAGGCCCCACACTGATCTGTGGGCTAAAGCAATTCCTCAACAGCTGGAGATGTGATGAGACTTCCCAACCATGAAATGCCAAGCATTATAGGGCATTCACAATATTATGAATTAAAGTATGACATGTTTAAAGGCCACACATCGCAGGAAAAAAACAACATACATTTAAGGACGGCTTAAACGATAACACTGATCCCAAAATCTGACATGGGGCTTTATAATAGAGTGTTCAAGTGATGACGTTATTTTATTGGTCAGCCTGGAAGTCACTGCAACCATGGGGTTCCCTCTGCACACTTTCATTTTTTTTTCGCTTGTTTTTCAAAAAAATTGAACCCATAGTTTGGATTCTTACCCGTATAGTTGTGTTTGTTTGCTGCTCTATGCAAGTGGAGTACATCCCCCAGGTTTGGTGGTTTGGTGGATTAACTCCTCCACCATTTAGGAAGCCAGGGGCTGGAAAGAGCACTGATAGTGAGACTAGTGAAACAAAAACCTGTTGTTGTACATCTTTCAAAACAATTTTTCAGCTCTGTGTCACAGCTCAGAATCACGTTTTATTGTAGTCTATATCTACTTTGTTCATTTTGGAGCAGTGCACTCCCAGTGGAGTTCCCATTCTTGTGACAGGGAAAGAGTTTAGAGACCAAACATAGTGGATGTATTGCACTTGAATAGAAAACCAAATATGACTATATGAGCAAGACCATAAAGTATCACTTTCAAAAAATAAGCTCACTTGCAAACAAAGTATTGTTATCCTTCCATGTCTGGTCAACATGATAATCTCAACAAACAATTTATACAATTTACAGTGTAAACAATTAACTCAATCATGTTACCACCACCTCCTGCCGCGTCTCTGCCATAGTAGCTTTGATGCTAGCACAAACAAATGAGATACAGTTATAGAGCAGATCATATGGAGTACAGATAGAATGTGACTTAACGTGATGGCTGTCATGATGTTTAATGTTTCTTTTTCTTTTTTGTTTTGTGTTAAGAGTTTCTTTTTCTTTTTTTTCTTTTTTTTGGGGGGGGGCATTTCTGCTCTACCTGACAGCAACAGACAGGAAAGGCAGGGGAGAGAGAGGGGATGACATGCAGCAAAGGGACTGGGCAGGAACCAAGCTCAAGCGGCTGTGGCAAGGACCCAGCCCTGATACACGGCATGTGCTCCACCAGGCAAGCCACCGGGGCGCCCCCAGCAACTTACTTTTCTAAAGCACATAGCAGCTTAAAGTTTAAAAATGTTAAATGTTAATGAGGACGATGTACTGTATGTAGAACTAAACGTCAAACTCTCTTCCGCTTATATTAATCATGAATCTTACTCACTGCATAAATCAAATCCAATTGGGTGAAAGCTCTGAAAAGGTGGCAAGTGTGGCTTAAAAATACAAACACATTTCTTGGATTTAGGACTACAAATTGTAACACTCTGTTACGGAGGTCAGCTTTAACTTTATGGGTAACCTCACTCACCCTCTGCGTCAACAAAGTCACAAGCCAGGTTTCACGAAAAGAAAGATCTTCTTGCCATTAAAAGCAGCTAGAAAGAGCGCGGTCTTTATCGTCGGTTCTCCCAACAAGCCCAGCAGGTTCTGGTCTTTGGTGGCAGGTGATGTCACCACCCATTGAGTAAAACCGGTGGTGACATCACCTGCCACCAACAGACCAACCACCCTACTTTTCACCGTTAGAGGTCAGGCTTCACAGGGATTTGGATGTACGTGTAGTGACTCTTTAAAATCAACTAATCAGTGCACCTCAGAGCTGTTGCCATGTGAGCATACGCACCAGAGAGAGTTATCTACGGAGACACAGACATTATGTTGGTAACATGGATTAAACGCCGAAGGAGTCGCTCTGCAGTCCTCTGTTTAGTAAATCAAGGGGTCTCTGAACATCAAATGTATCATTCAGTGGGCTTCAGTGAATTCTTGTTATGTCATTTGATTTTCATTAATTTATAGTCAGCAGGCTTCTTGTGGCAAATGTTGTAATAGACAACACTTGTTGTAGACAAGCCAGTTTTACGGGAAAACATGATGATGCAACGGGGTAAGTCAATTCATCACTTTCAAGAGTTGTTTCAGGATCAAACCAGAATATCAGGTTAGATTTTGATTGTCTTGAGTAGGGAACCTTGCAACTATGTGCTGTTGTACAGAGCAGAAATTTTAGGCCATTAATACACCACCGTTGCCACTAGATTTGCTGGGCTTTTGACCACTGGAGTGATATTTGCCAACAATCAAACGGCTCGCTTTCTGTCTGATGTTCAGCCAAGACAGATTGTCAGTATAAGAACAGATGCTTCAGTGTTGCTGGCATCGGAATAGCTGGATCCAATATTTGCATCGGCATCATTCTGAAGTCTATGAAATTAGCTCACCCACTGGTATGAGTGACGTTCTCCCTGAGGTCTCCAGCCAAGAGAAGCTTGTGAATCGAACTTCCAGCTGTGCCAAGCTGATTGGATGATAAAGACAGTTACTGTATGCTATTTAGTGAGATGATCAACAAACATATAACAACGGAGATTTATACCGGCATATGATTAGTGGTTGGTGAGTCAATTCATTTAAACTAATCTAATTGTCTTAACTACAACAAAGATGAGGCTCTGGTTAATAAAACAAGCAGACTTCTCCATTTGTGGTAATAACAGAGCCAGCCTGCAGATGTACAGGTCAATGAAAAAGCTCTGTTTGAGTTCATTTCTCCTCTCCAGCGGTAAGTGGAGACGAGAAGAAGGGAGCTCCACTTTGAATGTGGGTCATTTCATGGCAGAAGTAATTGGGGATAAGTGAAACCAGTGAAACCCAATATTTTTACAGGTCATCACAACTAAATTTTGGCAAGGTAATCCTACAGGGAATGGGAATAGATGAATATAAGTGAATTAAAAGGCTGTCGCAATCCTCTTCTCCTAGACTAAATCTGCCCAAAGAGAATAACATTTAGTGAGTTTCAGAAATATGTTGTGCTGTACCAGTGACCATAACAGACATATTTTGCCAATACTGACCTCTTATTAGAAAGCAGATGTGTAATCCACCAATAATATGATGGAAAGTTCTCCCTGATTACAAATGTGTTTATATGGGTTTTAACGGAGCGTTTGAGAGTAACGTAAAAGAAAATTCTGGGGTAAACACTGAAAACTACTAGTAACTGTGTATTCATAACATATGATGATTCTATAATATAAAAATGAACTGACTAATACAAGTGTGGCTTCAGCAAGATATTTGAAACAGCCATGAGAATCAGGTATCAGTTGTGTCATTGATGAGAAGAATCAGGCTATTAATCGACTGGGCTTAATAGCTGTGATTTAGCTCTGCTGCCAGCTGTGTACACACAGACATGGAGCTCCACACAAAGTGTACCTTCTACCACTCAATCACTCATTCATCTGATTTGTGAGGATGAAGAGGGGGAGGATGAAGAAGATGGGGGGGTAAGATGATGATGAGGGAGGCAACAATGAGAGTCTTACAGATTTATCCAGAGTCGTATAGCAAATAAGCAAATCAGATATCATCCTGTGTGTTATTTTTGTTCATAATGGTTGAAACATTTGGATTTTGCCACCTTATCCCCCTAAAAAAACAAAACTCAGTGATCAGATTTGTACAATGGCATGAGGAAAAGTAATAAGTTCCATATGGAACATGAAAATGCTGAGCTGAACAGCGTTGTCTGAGGTACATGCTGTTGCACCAACCATATTTCAGTTGGAATTCATTAGAAAGTTGGGGCCACATTTTTTCTTATGGAAACGAAGAGAAATGAGAAATGTGGATGAGGCTGTTTTTTCCAAGGTCCTTGGAGAGTGTGTAAGTGATCTGAGACACTGAGGGTGGCGTCTGGATGAGCCTGTGCTTGGATCAAGACCCTGCATCTGGGGCACATGTGCCGTCAACAGCGACACAGAGACAGGGATACAGAGCCAAACCTTCCCTCTCTCCGTGTCTATTTTTTCCTTTGTCTGAAATCAGAAAGAAAATAATGACTGTTTCACCATGCCACAAAACCTTTACCCCTCTATAGCATCACAAATCACACAATGTACTTGTTTTTGAACAATTCTCAGAGCAAAGAATAGAATCAAATGAATTGTGTTCAAACATGTTTATGAAAGGATGCTGTTGACATGCTCAATTGAAGGCTGATCTCTGCAAAGACCAGATTTTCTCTGTGGTTAAATGTGTTTGGTGGTACAGAGGAAATACAAACCAGCAACAGGCACACAGAACTACTAAAGACAAAAAGACAAACAATAGAGGAGAGATAAACAAAGAGAAAGCTGTGGATGTTGTGGTTCCTTGGCTGAACAAGCCAGATCTAGTCCCCAGCCTCTTGGCATCTCTCTCACTAGCCCTCCATTAGCAGCATCAGGAGGCCCAGGGCAGCCGACAGGAGTGTGACCGGAGATTATTGTCCTGTGTGCTTGTTTGGGTTAAGGCTTTAGATGGGGAAATGGGATTAGGATAGGCCCGGCTGGAGAGACACACACTAATGGGAAGCAGAGGAGCACTCGCCTGATCCTCTTCCACTCACTGAGAGCAACCCTGTTATCCCACCTGATTGGATTAGCCCCCTGTTAAATGTGCTATGATAAGGGAGGACCACTGCTGAGACTCTCCTCAGTGCTGCTGAGGGGGGAGTGCGCACATACCTTAGGGAGAGCAAATAGATTCATCTACACTGGTTTTATCGGATGATACATTTTGTTTCTTTTGTTTGTGGTGTGTCTGCTATTGTCAAATTAAGGAAAGGCAAAACACATGAAGCGATTTCATCTTTGGCACTGATTTGGTTATGACCCCATCATAGTGTATCTTAGTGTAACTGGTGTGCAGTCGGCGGTTTCAAAGTGGGTTTTGCTGCACCGAGGGGGTTCACAGGAAAACAACGAGTAGTTTCATTTCACTATGATATAATTCCAAGATAGATAGATATTTCTGTTCATGTCTCCCATGGGAATTTTGTTGTCACAGTGAACAATGCCTCACATAAACACATGCACTCCCTTACACATGCACATGCACAAGATCCTGAATTAAAAATAAATCAATTAATAAATCATTAATTGTTATGGTAGAAAAAACTTAATGAGTGTTCATTTCATCATTATGTTTCTGTTACCACTTTAAATCTCTTAGTGTTCAGGTGTGAGAGCTAAACAATTAACACTTAATTATAATGTCATCCCTAGAGCAAAATTACCTCCAATTTGGGTCTGTGGCCTATTGAAAGTCAACTTTGGGGCTCTGGATTTGAAAAAGTTTGAGCCCCCCTATCATAAATATAACTGCCATGTCTTGCAGCATGCATGACTAATAAGAACATACAGAAATCCATCACTAATACTGGGTGGAGTGCTGTCTGACAAAACTCGTGTCTAGCACAACTCCTGGAGAGGACCACTGTACTAAGTCTCTTTACCGAAACCACCGTGCCTACCTGAGCTTACTTATGTATGTAAATCATAAAGACGACTCACACTCGCTAATTGCAGCCACTCTGCCAATCAGACAGTAATTACTGGTATCCTGCCTGCCTCTCCTTCCAGTGGGTGAGCAGCTAATTTGAGCAGTGGTTTAAACAGCTGGAAAACAGCATCCTGTGGCAAAACTGGAGGGAAAAGCCTGTGCACTTGTGTGAGAGCGTCTGTGTTACTATTTATGTATACTGCTGAGTGTTTTTCACACATATGGAAAATACAGCATAAGGTATATTCGGTTAGACTGGTAGGAAAATCTGTCTGCAGACACACTGCAGACATGTGTAACGTAATATTTCGACCAAATCTCCTCACAAACTCCTGCCTCCTCCAGAAAACCAAACCCTCTATCAATATGTTAACTCTACCTGACCTACCTGTCAGCTTAGTCCCCTCTCTGTGATTGATTAACATTTTATTAATGTTTCCATTTGCCACCGTTTCAGGTGATACAGCATGACACTCAACGCCTACTCTAGGTGATGATTGGATTGAAAAGGTTAGTGATCCCATAATTGCTTTTAAATTACACTCCATGTGAGCGTGTGTCATTAATGTAATGATTATCCACATCACACCAATGTTACCTCAGTGAATCTTTAGCCATTTAGTCTTGATAAGGTGACATGTCACACTCATTATTAAACACAGACATAATCTAGTCATTTTGGGTGGAAAAAAGGAAATCGTTGTATGCCAAAAAAAAAAAAATGAAATGCCATCAAGGGAAAAAGCAGTGACTCCGAGTTTGCTGGTCATTGCCATTTCACCCAAGTGTGCTGGTCATTGCAATTTAGCACAGTGCCACAGCCACAGCCTGCCACAACGGTGGGATAAAGGCACATAAGATCAATTACACTAAAGCCACCACATGTCCAGCTGACAACCACTTAAGGAATTAGCCCTGGTATACAAATCACTGTTAGCTAATTAACTAAATTGTTGTTAATGTGGAGCATGTACAAAAGGCTACCACACGCTAATGGCCAATTGGGCACTCAGGTAGAAACGGCCCTGCTTGCTTGCTAGACAACAGCAGGGACTATTTATCAAAGGAAAAGTTGTATGAAGGTGTAGAGTGCAGAAAAGTAACCTTGACACGATTCTTTATTGAAAGGTTTGTAATCAGTAAACTGCATGGAGAGAGCTGCTGCCTTCACATTCACAGATACTTGCTTTATACTTAAAAGAAAATATGTTATACCTCCAGGGTCATTTCCACAATCGCACCTTTTTTCATTTACAGGGCATTTCACATTGCATGTCTTTGTTGTTATCCGCTCCCTTGCTCATTAGTCGCAGATCTACAGCGTGCCTTTCACAAGAAAGCTATTAATGAGGATGCCATACAATATTCTGATGTCTCTGTGTTATTGTTTGGCAAACAACACAAATGGAAAAATTACAGCTGTCAGTTCTAGCACAAACTATGCTATTTCTATGCACAGAAGCACAGGCTTAGCAGGGCTGAGGCCTATAGGGACCTCAGTTGCAGGGGGTCCTAAAATAGTTTGTTGTGTGTGCTATAAGAAAGAAAATGGATATAGGCTATGCTGTTGGTTGATTGTGGTCATGTTTGCTGATTGAGCGCCTGGAACTAGGCAGCATTATAGGGGCGATGCTTTGTGATCTTTTTCCATTGCAATGGCATGTTTGCCTGCAGTGAAAATAGTTTGTGATGTTTGCATCGCAAACTGAGACAAGATGTGTTTTATTCTCCTGCTATTGGTAGCAAATGCAACAGTAGATATGTAGATATCTTTCCATGTATTTTTTTTATTCTGAAAGGAATTGAGGGAGGTTGTGAGGCTTGCAAATGTTTGGCCCAGAGGCCAAAAGGCACTGCAATGCTCCACTGTTTATGTCAGTGATTTCTTTTCATCTGTTACTAAATGTAACGTGAAGATTGATTTACTTCTTTGAATAAAAAAGATTATATTCAGAAGATAATCTGAAATTATATGTAGTCAACAGAAACAACCTTTACAATGAGTCTGGATAGGTCTGAGAGAAATGAGAGAGATGATCAAAATAAGAAATTATTAGCTCTGGTGTTTTCCTTAAGCGATGACTAAAGACAACAAAGTCTTGTTGCCATTTTCTTTTCCTGGTTGAAGAAGTGCATCAGGCTTTTTTTCCATGGGAACTAATTGAGAGCAGTTGTGTTTAGTCTGTGATTATCATCCTCTGTGCTGTTGTTTCATTATATTTTATAGTTTCAAATGCAAATGCTAAACTCCAGTGACATTGATTCAGCATTGTGAGAGGGGATGTATTATTTAAACCAAGAGCCCAAATGCCTCTAATAATTTAAGGCATTAGGTGGTACTGTAGGTCATTAATTTAGAAACGGTCTCTAGCTGGGGAGTCGGGTGTACCATGATAGACACGAAGAGGCACAGGTCTTGGCATGCATTAACAAATGATCCTATCGTCTGGAGGTAAATGAAAAATGTAACTAATGTCGGTTGATACAGCATGTGTGCAAAATATTTATCAAATTATTGATGCTATGTGTGATTTAAATGTTTTCTGTGCTAATGTTTTTCAAGTCAACTATTAGTGCACATCCATACTGCAAGTCTGCTGTGTGTTTCATGTGTGTTTGCATGTGAGTGTGTTTCCGCCTGTGTTAATGTGTGTGCGTGCCTGTTTCTGTCTGTGTCAGTGTATGTGTATGTGTGCATGTGCGTGCATTTGTCTGTAAGTATGCATATGTTTGTGTGACACCTTGTCTGTGAGTTTCTCTGTGTGTGTTCATATCTGCGTGTTTGTGTGTGTGTGTGTGTGTGCGTATGTGCATACCTGTCTGTTTGAATGAGAACGCGTGTTCACTGGACGTTCATGTGCGAGCCTTGGTGTATTTGTGTATGTGTGCGTGTGCATGTCTGTGTGTCTTTCTCATTCAGAGTGAGTCGTGAAACCTAATTGCTTGCACATGTGGAAGATTTTCAAGTGTTTAGAATAAAGTTGGTTTCAAGAAGAGGCAAAAAAAAAATGTAAGGGGGGGATGGGGGATTGAGCACTCTGTAGCTGGAGACAGCCAACCCCCCTTGAGCCCCTCCTTCTGCTGAAACCAATGCCTTTCTCTTCCTCTCCTCACAGGAGTAAAGGTCATAGGTCATGGGGGAAGATCTCTCTGATTGGACACAGGCCTGTTGTATCAAAAGTGGAGGACACAGTAAAGCTGTAGTGTGTAATGTGACACTCTCCTGCCTCTGATCAAAGTGATACCATCAATGAAAATACCATAGCTAAACATCTACCTTTTAACCACCAGATGTATAAGTAAATACATGGCAAATGAGGCCAAAAAAAAAGAAAAGAAAAAAAAACAAAACAGAAAATGGAAATCTGGCATTCCTCCCAAACCTCACATCACCCCTCCTCTAACCCCTCAGTCCTTCTTAGAGGGAGATAAAGTGTTCCAGAGACAGGGAACCATGCACAATTTCAGAGATGTATCAGAGGGTAAAGATGGAAAAGTGCTTTTAATCTTGTGTAACCCTATAGGGCTCTAAATGGAAAGGGCTTCGGAGAAAGGATCCTTTAAAGAGGACATATAATCCTAATTAAAACACGGAACAGAGCTACCGCTTGATCTAAGGGGGCCTCAGCCTCAGCTCAGCCATCCTCTAGTTAAGGATCTTTTATTCTTGTTAAAGCAATGCTAATGAAATGATGGCTGCAGTCCAGAGCAACAAATCAAGCAATCATTACTATTATCCTACAGTGCGCCCATGAATACCTTCACTTCACTACCTTCACAAAAATTCTGTTTGTAGCATGTGCAGCCTTGAACACAGACATGAAAAAATTGCAACTACATTCTATCAAAGGGTTATTTCTATACAAGTAATTTTCAGGCCTGTCTAAAAAGAGGCTTTTGCTCTAGGCCAGTAACATAGTGGAAAGTCAAAGAAAGAGAATGGAGCACCACAGAGAAAATTTATGTTTGCTGTTCCATTATTTATTTTCTCATCAATGCAATTCAACATAAGACAATAACATAAAATGTTTGCATACGAAGATATAGTAATGTGACATTCACCTGTACTGAGCTTCAGTGGCTTGACCAAGATTTGCCCTAACAATGAAAGTTAGCATTTCAGGAGTCACCCCTCCTCACCTCAGCCCCCTCCCCTCTCCCTTTTTTGTCTCATTTTTTAACAGTCTGTC
>OMLB01017161.1:0-10267 GCA_900302555.1 Myripristis jacobus
CTTTTCTTCTTTTCAATAATTTTTTTTAAATTTATGAATTCTGAGAGTACGAAAAAGTACTGCTGCTTTACATCATATCAATAAATAAATAAATTAATTAATTAATTAAATCAAATTGAAAAAAACAAATGAAATGAAAAATAAAATAAAATAAAACCCTTAAGCAATCAGCTGTTCAGAAATCGTAATTTGATGGATATGATGCCATGGTAAATATCATGCTCATCCAACTTCCTGCTAACCAAAACCCTCTGTGGATGAAAAAAATATTAGAGAATATTCTACAACAGATGGTATTTGAAGTGCTGCGGCGCCCTCTAGGCTTGCAGCACTGACAACACACCTTACTGGGCACATGACATCATCCTGATGCCACAAAATAAATAAGGGAGGGGAAAAAATCCTGCAGCGCTTTAGCTTTGGTGATGCTGCCATCTACTGGGCAAATAGAGGCACAAACCCCAGCAGCAGAGAGAGCAGCTTTCTCATATAATCTGGGCTAAATTGGGTTTATTCCATGGGATAATCTGCAGTTAGGCCTATGTTCTCAAGTTGCTGGTAGTCGGTTTAGCTCACTATGCTGGAACTGAATCTGAACTGAATCTCATCTGGTGCTTCCAAGACGAGAAATCAAACATTAATTATGATGTTATTATACAATTTAATCCAGATCTGTGGAGGGAAAAAGTAGCTTTCATACACTCATACAAACAAACTCACATTAACGCCATGTTTCATCACCCAGTAGTGCTATTTTTACATACTGGCAGTGTGCCAGAGCTGAAAATCCAACGTGGATTTGAGCGTCAGCGACGATCCAGGAGGTTTTAGGGCGTTTTTGCAGCACCATGCAGGTTCAGATGTGCATGACACTTATGACATTCGACCAAACAGGAAACAGGTGACTACAGTAAGGCTGTTATGAGACTGAAAGACGACTGAATATGAGATCTGAGGGAAAACGAGAATGAAAAGCAACACCCACGGTGAAACGAGGGAGGGCAACACCCCGGGTGAAATGCAAATGAAAGGAAAGACCCGGGGGCAAAATGAGGATTGCAGTTTGGATGCTTACAACACTCAGATGGTTTGCACACACGTATGGGTTTGGTGAGACTGAGAATAACAGAGTGTGCCATCCTCAATCAGGTGCTAAATGACTGATACTTGATGCTGATGTGGCAGAAACACTTTCTGACAGGCAGCAGATGGAAAAAAAAGAAGCATTAATTTAAAATGCACAGCAAAGAGTCCATGCATACAGTTAAAGGAACAGTCCAACATTTTGGGCATTTGGGGTTAGCTTAGCATAAAAACTTGAAGTCTATGGGAATTGTTAGCCTGGCTGTGTCAAAATCAAAAAACTAAACCTTACAGCAACTCTGAAGCTGTCTTATTTACACAGTGGATCATGTGGATTTGAAATACACATCTTGGATTTATTTTTCTAAAAACAGAGTTGTTTCAGGAGAAGTCAGATGGTGGAACTATAACTGCTTAACACATGTATCCCTCCGTCTATCGCTGTGATCTGCACACCACTGAAGGTACAAGAAGATCCGGCAACAATTAACTTTTCCTGAAACGACTCTCATTCTTTTTATGTATTAATTTTTTAATTAAAAGATGTTTTTTAAATACACATGTCACACTTTGTAACTAAATTGAGATCAAAAAAGCACATTTATCAATATCCATCCATCTAAAACTGATAGTGCCTAAAATAGTTCCTTGTAACAGTGTCTAAAATGTGGTTCGGTCTCTAAAATAGTTTTTCTTCTGCTTATGCACACACACCTACAATCATTCCCTCTACCTGAAACAGGCTGTTTTCTGACAAAAATAGTTCAGTCACATCAAGTGTGGAGGAGAGCGGGGATGGTTGTGACACGTTTTGTCTCAGCAGCCGACAACCTGCCCCACCACCGGGGTGAGCTGTGACCACTGTGGTGTGTGTGTGTGTGTATGTGTATGTGTGTGTGGCATCCTGATAAAAGAAGTAGGATAGAAAAAAAGTGTTTAATTGCTATTATGAGTTCATTGTAACACTTTAAAAAAGATGTTACAACGAACCTCACCTCCTGCAAGCCATTTTTCCTGAGTTTTAATTTCTTTGAACGGTCTTTTATTGCCTTTTATACTCCAAAAAATAAAAAAATTTAAAAAAAAGTTGAGTTTATGGCTTGTTTTATTTATTTTACATTATTTTTGGCTGCCTTTATGAAGCACTTTGCAATAGTGATTTTGAAAAGTGCGCTATAAATAAAGATTATTATTATTATCATCATCATCATTATTATGGTTTAGGTGTGTGTTAGCAGCCTGGTGGTTTGAAATGAGCACAAATGATTTAAGAGACTACTCTCTAATCTAATACAGGCTACATAACTCTAACTTAAGTTTAAGCTTAAGTACTGATCAAAATATTGACCCAAGTCCAATACAGCTCATGCAGTTTAAAACTGATCACAAAAAAGTGCTGCAGTTACAGCCATCCCTGGTCTCCCTACTCTGCCCAAAACATGTCTGCTTCTTGGTGCCTGAAATAGTTTCTCCCTACATTTGTAACTTTTTTCGCCTCAGGCAGTTCATCCTCACAGCTAAAAATAGCTCCTCCCGCTCTCTGCTGTCTGTCTGTCTGTCTGCCTGTCTGTCTGTCTGTCAGGCACATCTGGGTCTGAGCGGCAGCCCCAGATTGCTCTGACATGTCCGAGTTTTCTGTCTTGTCCCTGTGATTATCAGTTCAGACCTGATCACAACATACATGAGTTTGTTTATGTTTGCGAGATAACTCGGAAACTAATAGAGGGATTTGGATGAAACTTCATGGAGGGACTGTTAATGAGGCCCATTATGGAATATCTAGATTAAAGGTCAAGGTCAAGGTCACTGGAAGGTCAAAATTCACATATCTCCAGATGGAAGCATATAGCAGAAAGATGCAGCTTGGAGCATTATGCTGATGATGTGAAAATGCCAGCCAACATATAGGCCATGCAAAAAGCCTTCTCATGATTAAAATGGCTTTGTTTTCTTGTGATAAAATGATGCCTAACGTGTTCCTTCTCCTAGCACCTAAAGTGCAATGTGCCTGAAACACTTCATTCTAGTGCAAAAAGTGACTGTGCCTAAAATAGCCCCCTGTGCTAGTGTCTGAAATGTGTTTGGATCCTAAAATAGTGCTTCACACAGGTGCAGTAGCATCTTTTACCAGAAATAGGCTATTTTGTGCCAGAAATAGTTCAGTCCTCTCAAATCCACCATATCTAAAATGTGTCTGTCTTCTTTTGGTGCCTGAAATAGTTACTCCCTGCATTTGTAACTTTTTCTGCCTCACGAGGTTCGTCCTCTTGGATAAAAATAGTCGCCTCCCCTCTTTGCTGCCTGTCTATCTGTCTGCCTGTCTGTCTGCCTGCCTGTCTGTCTGTCTGTCAGGCACACCTGTTTCTGAGCGGCGCGAGCAGCAGCAGCCGCAGATCGATCGAGGCACCGCCCCGCGCGCGCAGCAGCAGGCAGCGGAGCACCTGGCTTCCAGGTGCGGAGCTCAGAGGCTCGAGACCACTCATGCTCTGTGGTGTGGCCGGAGGCGCGTGAAGCTGGAGCAGGCAGTCCGGAACCCGCCACCCCTCCGCTGGGCCGGACCGGAGCAGCCGGCCCTCTGGACCGATGTGCTGGCCGAAATGTCCCGACACATCTACATACGGAACAAGATTGGCGAGGGCATCCAGGCGCCGATCTTTCAGGTAGGTCACAGCCTGTATGTGCCAAACTCCATTGAAAAACCTGATATTTATTACAAATTTCATCGCGTAATCATCAGTATATTTGATATAACATAATTAAACATTTAACACAGATCTATAGGTTCCACTTTTGCGTTCGGCATACATGCAGATATACCAAAGAGCGTTATAGGTGATTTATATAGTAGATTTTACAAACTTCATCGAGCGCCGAACCGCAAATTCAACATTCATTTAGCTAAGCTTGGCTCCTCATTTGAAATGATTTTGCCAACGGGACCCTGGTATGAAAAGATATTTTGGTTTGTGTTATAAGGTGCCTGTGCCGTTTCATAGGGGAGGGTACACCACTTTGTTTACTATTAAAACTACTAACAACTACAACTGAAGGATGCATTTTAAAGAAGAATAATTCCTCTGGTTCATAATTTGAGCTCTGATAATCGATAAAAATGTGTCCTGAATCTCAGTGTTTTGATATCACCTGTCCGTGAAAACTTAAAAAAAAATCATATTTAAGTTAAATTCTTTGTGAATTATCATCACAAAGTGGCTCGCCATTCGATTTGAAACCACATAGTCTGCCTTGAAGTAGTAGGCTACCTAAACTGTTGAGGTGTCGTGAATGTTTGCTGACAAATTTACATTCAGAAAGACGTTAAAATAATGATTTAGGCATGTTTTGCTCTGTGAAAAAAACCTAGCGAGTTAAATTACATAAATGTTAAACTATTTAACATTTTGCCCAAGAACCCCCGGTGCTCCCCATACAGGATATTTTTTTCCTAGGATGGCGAAGGGATGAACTAATTGGTGTAACACTCATTCTCTACAGCCTTTCCCTATCTATATTTTATATTAGCAATAGCCGACTTACACCTAACCGTAACCAATAAGACAAAATGACCCTTCAACATGTTAAAAAATGACTTCGCCATCCTAGGAAAAAAATATTTTGCTCCCCCCACTTTGAAAACCATTGCGTTAGACTCTTGATACACCCACAGTCTTCTTCTTTAACAATGATGAGGGGCAGTTGTGTATATAGTGCACCGGTTTGAAAAGTTGACTTTTTAAAAATACAATAAATAAAATAAAATAGTGGATAAATGGTGAATCCCTTACACCGAGTACACCAGAATATTTGGGTAGAAAGTGCATATCATGACTAAAAACATCACATGTTTGAGGTTAAAAAGCTATATTGTGGGTCACTGCTTGGCCAACTTTATCCTTCACACCATGTCTTGGCTCAAAAATGCAACTAGTTCATGAGTAATTTAGTTTTCAGTTTTTGCACACTGGGCCAAACTGTATTTTGTTTATGGGACGATTTGAGGCGTCGCTTTTTAATGAAAACCCCAGCAAGATGTGAAGTTAATAAAGCGGAGCAGGGAAAGCTAGACGCTGACCCAGATTAATGGCCCTGTTAGATCAATTTGGGGAAGTAGGTTCTGACTCTTTAACGGTGACATTGTCACTAACTCTGGAGATTTGAGCAGAAGTGGGGCGAATCACAGGCAGATAATTAACTGGGATCCCTGGAGATTAACAATGCTGCTATATTTGGGTGTTTTGGAAGAATCGCACCGAATAAGGAGGGAGGAAAGTAAAGTAAAGAGGCAACACAGACTGACAAAAAGAAACAAACACACACATTAACTTGACTTTGACGCACTCAAGGTCAGTGCCCATGAGTTTTGATTGGCAGTAGCTTTGGATTAAAAAAAAAGTGTTTCATGCAAGTCTTAAGTATCTTAACATCTGACAAATTTCATATGAAAACAGACCAAGTTTTGGACTTTTTGCTTCTATTTCTTTAGGGGTTTTTTTGGTCTGTTGTTTAGATCATGAGATGCTGTAACACCATTTAAACACAGGATAATAATAACAACAATAATAATAACACCTATCTGGGGTTGGACTGAGTGAAAACTCATCTTTAGCTGCATTTACAAGGACCCACTATTATTCTACAGCTATTACCACTAATATTCCACTAATAATCACAATAACAGAACAATCGGGTTGAAAGTGGTGGTGTAAACCTTTGATAATCAGTTCAATAGGAAAATATTAGCGCCTAATAACCATGTAAACTCGTAATCTGATTGGAATAAAAGACAAACGAATCAACCATTGGGCAAATCAAAAAGCTGCTGGAAAAGTTTGAAGTCCAAACCAGCCAGCCAGGTTTCATTTTTACAGTCTGACGGACAACCTGATGGGGGCGCCACCACTGGACAACACGTCTTAGCCTGGATTATATTTATATTTCCAGCAGATTAGACGCTTCCCAGCAGGTTGAACCAGTTTGCACAGGTCTAAAATAGTTTTAGTCTGATTAAATCACTTTATTTAACCTCCATGTGAATCAGAATAATTTCAGTTGGATTGAAGAAATATTATCCATGCAGCTACTGAGCGTCTCCTCTCATTGCCTCCTCCTGTCCCTGCTCCTGTCTGATTCTCCTCTGTTTGCCAATTTTCCTTTTATTGGATATTTTAAGGACAGGGGATAAACCGTGCTCGCACCAAATCCTGGTGAAACTTGTGTGCGGCAGACAGAGAAAACAGCGACCACCTGCCGCGGCGGCTGGTAAAGCCTCCCAGCGCCGGTGGGTGTTGACAGGCTTTGGTGTTGGGCTTCGTCCCTGCTGGCCTGAGTTTCATTTTTTTTTTTTTAAACATCACTCAGTCGGCACACTTTCTCAGCCTTGGGAATCGTCGAATACGTCATGGCTTCAAATTGAGTTAATCCCCATAACCCAGTTTGAAATAAATGAACTCCTGGAGGCATTTTGCAGAGGACACGAGGTAAACGGGCGCGGCTCAAATTAACCAGCTTCATTATCAGGATGCACGATATTTGATTTTGATTTTGATTTTGATTTTGATTTTTTTGCCGATATCCGATATGCCGATGTTTTCCAACTTTCAAACATATTTTTCCACTGCAGAGAGCATCAAGTCCTGTGCTGGGATTAACTTTTTGTTATACCCGCTCTTATTGTGAAGGCCCACTGCTTTTCAAAATGTACACAATCACAAGCAAAATAAGAAAACTACTTCAACTTAGGTTACATAAAACATGCTATATTTATTTTAATATCACATTCTCCCTGAGACAGTTATGACAGAGGCACAACCAGGGCAGATTTGACTGATTTCACATATCAGCAGAATTTTTTCGTTTCATACCGATACCGATATTTCACTTTAAAGCCCATAATAGCTGGTACCGATGTCGTGCTGATATTATTGTGTATTCCTGGTTTATAATCACAAACTAAAACCAACACAAAACCAGGTGTGAACTAGTAGAGCTGAATTATAACCAAATAAATTTAAAAAAAGACAATTTTAAAGAAAAAATTAAAGCTGGACTAAAACATGGCTGTCTTGTCTACATGCAAAACTAAAATTATAATTAATATTGTTTGTGTCCATGAGTTGTGTACATTTATTTATTTTGAAGACCATATTTGTGCACCTTTGTATGTTTTTGGATTGTTGAGTCCATTTGAAATGTTCTTGTTTGTGGCCTTTTTATCCGACAAACTTTTTGTAGTTTTCTCAATCGTCATTTTCCTGAATCTGCACGCTCATCTTCTTTCTTTCTTATTCTCTCTGTCACTAGTGCACATATTTTTTTTGTTGTTGTTTTGTCCTGTTTTTGATTTATTCATTGAAAACTCAACGCTATTTTTTTTTGTATATATAATAAAGTCAGAGCCGTCTGGACTTTCCGGAGGGTTGTGGTTTTTGTGTTTCCGTGTGTTTCTGCCGGCTGAGACATGGTTTTTCCCCGTTCTCCAGGTGAACCGGGGGACTTACTCCAGGAGGAGCCGGCTCAAGAGGTCCGATGGCAGCACGACGTCCACCAGCTTCATCCTCAGACAGGTACAGCGCCGCAGGGGAAGGCCCTGCATGTGAATCCGGCACATTGGGCTTCCTGCCAGGGCCGCCACTCACCCTAAAAAAATAAAAAAAAACTCCCAAATTTTCTGTGTTATCCAGACTTCCAAGACCAGTGGGAAGTGTTTCCTACAGTTTGGCAGATTCCCTAACCCTTCTGACACCTGGGGGAATTCACTGAATTTCTTTCAACAACATGGGAAAAAAGGTGATTTGTAAGCTGGCAAGTAATTACCCCAGAATGAGCCAAAATGAGTCAAAAAAAAGATTAGTAAAACATTCATGGCAAGAAATAATTTTTTTTTAAAAATGCAAGAAAATTATTTTTACAAGTATTTAAAATTAAAATACAAGAAAATAACTGTAAATTGCCACACAGTTCTTCCATAAAAACATTGACAAAAAACAAACAAACAAGAATATACTGGTATAATTATCACAGTTGTTAAAAAAAACATAAAATTATCACAAAATTATTCCCAAAATGTATAAAAAAATAAAATAAAATAAATAATAATAAAATAAAAAAACAGAAAAAATAAATGAACAAAAACAACAAAAAAATCTTCCCCCAAAAATAAATGAATGAATGAATGAATGACTGAATAAATAAATAAATAGTTTTTTTTCGGTTTTATCGACTAAAAGCTGTACTTGGAAGGATTTATTGGCTTTATAGTTTGAAAAGTACAAGAATATCTGCCAAGACTGGTTTTCTCCTCAGCATACACACAAGAGAAAAAAAAGAGTGTGTGTGTGTGTGTCAGTCAAGATATGTGTGTCTCTGTCTTTTCACCCAAACTCAAACTCTTATCCTGCAAACACAACAACAACAACCTGCATAATTAAAGCCGTGCCACTTTTGTCCCTCCAGTTTTCCTGTAACTTCAGAATAAGATCGAAGCTAAACTCACATCAGAGCTCAGTGACGGTCTGTTCTTCCACTGGACGCCGCTGGAAGAACAGACCTGCTTTCATTTGGCAGAATTTTGCCAAAAGAGCAAAGAGCAGCCACGAAGCACAGATGAGGCAGACTGACTGAACATGGAGCCAGATGGCAGAGCCCGCCATCTAGTGGCGAAATGTGGTAACTGCACCGCTGTGACTGGTGAGGAGCTATTTTTAGATCCATCACAATGGCTGAAAAAATGTTCACACAGGCCCACCCATGCCTGCATTATTCCTAAAAGTCAGGACATTGATTAATTAATTAATTCACAAAGCCTCCCCTATTTCTTTTATTTTTTATTATTATTATTATATATATTTATTTTACATATTTTACCCATTTTGCATATTCTCAATTTTTAATTTCCCTGTAAATGGTAGTAATATGATTGTAGGATTTAACAATAATAATAATAATAATAAAAATAAAATAATATTATCACTATCATCATTATTATTGCTGTTGTAGGATTAATTCTGTTCATTTATTTATTTTTATATTTGCATAATGCACTTTTTTAAAACAAATTTCTAATTCACATATTTTTTTATTTTTATTGTTGTTAGTAGTAGTATTCCCTTTCTCTCTCCTATTTCTTTCTCTTATTTCTCTGTCATATAATTTCACATATGCTTACATACATTTTTCTCTCGAGAATTAGGTTTCTGATTTCTGATTTTAAAACACAACAGCGAAGCCTTTAATGATTTTTCTCCTGGCATTACACGGCTGGAAGCCTCATGCTAATAATTAACAAATGACCACCAAAACGTCCCGTTGAGCCCATGCACATGCAGCCCCCGAACATGAATGAGCGTGACGGGCTCCACATAATGAGAAATGTATTGCCTAACGTATTGCTCACGCCACACGGGCACTCGAGGGAATATGTTTTATGAGTCAGAGCCGGGCTGCTGAAACACCACCGCGTCCCCCAACAGGAAAAACACAGCGCTGCACGCGGTTCCCGGCATTCCTGAATCAATCCCTGCATCGTTACTGCCTTTATTTCTTTACACCTGCTATTTTTGCACAGATATGTTGCCGATAACATGATTCTCAATTAAAAAATAACCTTGATTTTAATTTATCGATTAAACACAAACATCCATCTGACCTTCCCCTCTCTTCCTCTGTAATTTAATAAGCAGATTCAGTGCAGATTAAATAGGGAGAGAATAAGGAAGAGATGCAGATACAGACATGGGGAGATGGAGGATGCTGCTCCCCTCCTCCTCCTCCTTTTCCTAGACTTCCCCCCTCCCCTCTCTGCACCGACACACACACACACACACCCAAATCATGGAGAGCGTTCACCCAAGCTGAGTGGACGGCCATCCAGCCAATCACCTCATTGCACATTGGCTCTGTCATCAGACTTGGATATTGAGGAAGGATCCTCTGCTGTGCTGCTGCCGCTGCTGCTGCCGCTGCTGCCGCTTGCTGTGTAGATATAAATATATATATGTATGTGTGTGTGTGAGTGTGTGTGTGTGTGTGTGGAGAAGGCTGATGAAATGAAATGCCAGGATCGGGCCACCTCCAGGGAGAGCCTCTCCATCCTATAATGTAAGCCAGCCAGCAGCGCTCCGGGCTCAGGGAGAAGTAGCATCCATCGAGCGGCGGGCCTCCAGAGGGACCAGGCCTCATCCACAGG
>OMLB01017164.1:22526-32841 GCA_900302555.1 Myripristis jacobus
GGCTGGGAGCTACGCACCCACTGCCCAAAGGCCGACGCCCAGAAGAGTCCCAAGCAAAACAAGCGAATCCAGGCAGAGGGCAGGGTCATGAGTGATGATGATTGAGGGGGATTATTTTTGTGTCTATACATTGATTTCCTGCCATTAATGTTTTTAAAGTGTTCTCTGCAAAAATCCAAACCATGTTTTCCCTCTTTTTTCTTTTGCCTTTTTCAAGTCCAATTAATCATTAGCTTGTGGAACTACTAAAAGCAAGCAATATTTTTCCACCCCCAATTGTCTGGTCATGATTATGGATGATGAGTCAGTGCTGCTGATGGATCATGGGGCCTACAGGTCACAACACAAAGGAGCAGGCTGATTAAAGGAGTAATGTGTATGTGTGTATAGAAGGGGGCCTCTGGCCTAGATTATCCATTAATTTAGATAAATTTTTAGTAGGCGGCTCACACTTTTTACCATATCAATGATTCAACATCCATCCATGTCAGCTAACAGCAGTGAAGCTGTTTTAAAGTCAGATTGTAATAATGTACAGTTTATAGCTCTGTGAGTCAGACAGTTCACATTTACTTTTATCATGTACTGTTTGAGTACATTTAACAAGCCTTTTGCTGTATCACTTTGCCTTCACTCAGTAGTCTCCCACCTATTTCAATATCATTTCAAAGTCTAAAAGTTCCTCAGCAGACTTCAGTTGATGTCTGTAGTCCATAATTGCAAATTTTTTCTTTTGTCAATGTGACATAAAGGATGCTCATACTGTGTTTACAAAATAAACATTTCGCATGCTGACTGATCTGATTTAATAGGATATACACCTGAGCTGATGTCTTCTGCTCCAAATGCTGCATAACAAAACTCCATTTAGCTGCAGGCTCACTCATGTCCAAACTTTAATACTGGAAACAAGTTTAATGCAAGTATAGTATTCTATACATGGGCAACATCACCACAGTAATATAACACTCAGATTGGACAGAGACCAATGCAAATCTCTGCAGAGCACTGTGAAAACTATGTAAGCCGTGAATTTAATTTACCTTCTTCTTCTTCTTCTTCTTCTTCTTCTTCTTCTTCTTCCTCTCCTTCGTCTTATGAGGAAATAGATGGAAACTGATTGAGTGCTACAAGAGACATGTATGCACTGAACAAGACAGAAGAAGCCTCCGCTGCTGCCTTTCATACATCTGATTAAATATAAAAAAGGGACGGCAAGTAAATGAAATAGCACGTTGAGAGGAGCTGATCAAAAAGTAAAGACTCCGCAAGGAGGGGCCTCATTCATTCAAGATGAAAACATGTCCAATTTAAAGGCAGGGAAGCTGATATAAAGAAACAGATGAGCGCCAATTTAAGATATGACTATGTGGACTGAATGGAGCAGCTGAACATCATCTTGTTCTCGGGCAATGGCACAGTGACCTCTCCGCACAGCATTGCTTTGCTCCTCACATATTTTTTCCCCAGTCAAAGAGAAGTCTGTTTCTGTGTGTGTGTGTGTGTGTGTGTGTGTCACTGACTAGGTAAGATATCACCATCAGTTGGTGCTTCATCAAAGAAAAAAAGAACTAGGCACCACAAGAATAGTAAATTATAAGTAAAATGGGAAATTTGTCTTTTTCTCAGCCCCGAAGCTATTTCTGGACTTAAATAATGAGAGCAAAGAGAGTAAGGGGGTCAGAGCCTTGCTATCTCCATGTTCACAGTGATGCCTAAATACGTAATTTAAGATGTTCATATTTAGGATGGTCCTTTGTCAAGCTGGGCTCGGCTCTTGGGAAATAGAGTGCAGCATGTGAATGGGGCGAAGGGATGACCAGTCATGCCTGAGTCAAAAATCAGGACTGGTAAGACAATTTTTTTTTTTGCCAGTGCAAGACACATTAGTCTGTTCTCTGGGCCAAGAGAGATCACCACTGACTGTCTATTAATGATAAATGAGACTGCGAGGAAACATGGACTCATTTCAGTGCTTTTTGCACAGTCTTGCCTCTCATTACCACTGCTGATTTACAGAAGTGTCAGGTGCTTCAAGGACAAAAAAAAGGTGCTTTGATGTTTTTTCTTGCTGTGAGCCAGGTAGTGTAAAAGTGTTCTGTATTGGTGACAGTGATGCTGTGATGTTGCTAAGGAGAAATGAGAATCTATTAAAACAATTTGAACTCACTTGTGACTCTTTCTAAAATTGTCACAGACTTAGTTAATGTGTCAAGAAAGTGTATAGAGCTGTAACAACACTCTCTGTGTGAATACGAGGCACAATCACAATGTCCGGTGCCAGACAGACACAGTATCGTCGTCAGTGTTGGCCTCTGATTAAAAAAAAAAAAAAAAAAAGCACAGGGCAGAATGGGGACTCTGAGCCAGATCACGTAGGCTGGACCTCAAAGAACTGGAGCACTTGGTAAGCGGCTCTTTTATTGAGTTTTGACACCATCACTGAATCTTTAACAGAGTTAGACGGCAAAGGCAAAGAACACAGACTTGTATAACCTCCCCCACCCCGCCCTCCAACTGAAAAACACCAGAAGGTTCATGAGCTTCACATATACCACACTCCATAAAAAGATGAATTTCTTGTTACGGGACAAACATCCCCAGGTCTGATGCCAAGGGAACACTGTCGCCCCTTGCCATCCGGAAATGGACTTTGTTTTAAACAGTGTAGGATAATTTCAACGCGTTTCTGTGTGTTAACCTTTGGCCAATGTAATTACAGTGCCACTAACTGGCCTCACAGCACTCATGCATCAGCTAAAATAAATTCAATCAAAATAATTTTTTTAATTACATTTTCTAATAACTGAATGTGTCTCAATTTAAAAAGACAGAAATTCTAGAAAAGTACATATTTTTCTCTCCAAAGTCATGTATTAATAACTCAAAGTCAAGGTTCTTCAGTCAGATACTTATATGAGAAATTGCTTTCTGAATACGTCAGCTGAACAAACAAAACACCGCTATTTTGTGTGCATTCCTGTACTCACAGTTCTACTTCAAGACAAAAAAAAGTGAATCTCAGTGGAATGAAAGAGGTGGACAGAGGAATGTTGAAGTTATTTATTAACATCTCTTAAGGATATGGCGTAGGTTGGGTGACTTTATGACATCCTTCAACCTTTGCCCAGCAGGATTGGTGAAGGAGCAGAGGAAGAAGAAGAAAACAACACCTGTTAAAAGCAGAACTAGGAGACATACATCTGCATTGTCAACAACGTGTATCTGACAGGTAAGTCCTTTAGATGTTTTGCTGTGCTCAAGTAAACAGTGTAAGAAGACAGAAAGTTAACTATAATTATGTAAATGACATAGTATTCAGTCACCGGTGGTCATATGACTCCAGTGTTTGACCCACAAACCGTTTGCTGTGTGTTGGCCTTCATCACAAGACTGAGCTCAGCCTGCCTTACCTGAATAATCTACAGACACAAAAATATAGCACTGATTTCAGATTTAAGCACAACTATTATCTAGAATGATTAATTTTCTTTACAACTCAAGCATGACAATTCATTCATTCAGAGTTAATTTTGTGCAGGCAACATTTGTTTGTAAACGCAAAACTAATTAGTAAGCCATTTTCTATATTACTATTACTTTGAACATTGCGAATATTGAGTTTTCTTCAACATCATGTGATAACAGTTCTACCAAAAAGAGGACTATTCATTGTTTCTATTTTGGTAATCCAGGCCAAATAAGTATGAGAAAGTTTATCAGTTACTGGTCAGAGAGTTTATTGGCCATGAAACATGATTTGCTGCTCTCGTCAGTTACACATTAAGCACATAAAACTACTGCCTCTCCACAGAGCAAAAAAACAGATCCTCGGCAAGTATAATTCCTTTGCTTTTTGTCTTGTTTTAGGAAGGCCACAGGAGGGAAATATGGGCCGCTTGGGCTGCGGTGTGATTGCGGTGTTTTATCTTTGTGAAGCTTTCATCACAGAAGCACATCCTGCTCCTGTGTCTCTCCTGGAAGGGCACAGAGCTGCTCAAAGACACCTTCTGATGGAGGATGATCACAACAGCACTTTCATTCAGAGTAAGTAACTCAAAGTGCACTTTTCTAGATATTTTACAGGTACCTAACTGCCTACAAGCTGGTGTATTTGTGGTACTTTGAACTTCATTACAGTCCATTTCCAGGAATCATTCAGACTGACTGAGGGTATTGGTTGTGTTTTGCATTACATGCAGATGTATCAGAGGTAAAATTAAGCATGCCAGTCAAATGTGATCTGATAAAAAAGTGCAGTGCAAAATGTTTACTCGCTTTTTCACTCTCGTTCGTTTCCAATTTTTCATTCATATGCCACCCCCAGCTGCGTTCAATCCTGGAGAGAGTGCAAAAAGCCCTGTGACGTGGTCCTACCTGGCTGCAGGCCTGGCCACAGCCCTCAGCCTCTCACTTTTCATCGTGGCCGCTGTCAAGTGTCGCCTCTTCCATCGTTTCCTGGCCAGTTACCGACATTCCCTGCTCCTGGAAGCCGATGGGATCAGCCAATACGGCCAGGAGGCGTCGTTCCCTGAGAATGGCACAGCGGATACAGTGAGAGGAGATGTTCGGACCCATAGTGGGGTGGATGAAGACGACGATGGCTTTATCGAGGATAACTACATCCAGGCCAGTGAGAGAGACAGGGCAGAGAGAGAGAGACAGGAAGAGGAGGATGGGCTGGAGGACAGTGAAGACGATCTTCAGTTCACCATTGGATGATCAGACAAAAAGAGGGCTTCCTCAAAAGACTGTTTATAATATGTTAAAATGCTAATGACAATGGGTAGTAGGGTCATAATTTACAGTTGAAAGAATTAAAATTAAAATACTGAGAAGTGAAAAATTAATGAGACAATATTGTATAAAACATCACATCATTCAACTGCGAAAAACTATTCTTCTTTGTCCAAAGTTAATAATCTCTCATTTATATGACTATGGTGAGAATGATTCATTAAATGTTTTTGAAAATGTGCCGCTGGTCATTCAGATCATTTGGACTCTCGCACATAACATAACTGATTCCCTTTAAAGTGTCAGATGTGTCCATGTACAACAGCATTTTATAACAGCAAAAAGTCTTTCATCGCAATATTTATATGTATAACCCAAATTTAACGAATCTATTGCAATATGTGCTTTATACCCCCATATTGTATATGTACAGTGTTGGTTAGATTTATGGTACAGAAAAGACACAGCAGTGGAATAACAGTGGTGATGCTGATGCTTGGAACTAAGATGAAGACGTGATAGTAGGTGAAGCATCCTTGTTCCTATAGGCGCTAATTAGCTCACTGAACCAGTGATGACACTAATAGAAACACTTAAGTATGTCTGTGCTGCCGCTTTCTTTTCATTTCACAGATTGTTCATTCTTTCCCTATAATTTGCTCCCTGTCAGTCCGTTCAGATGAGGCTGGTCCTGTTGGAGGGGGCCATGTGTCCTGCAGAGATACTGAAAACCCTGACAGCTCGACTGCCCAGTCTTCTCGCCCTCCTCCTCCTTATCATCTCCCTTCTCCTGTCCTCACCCCTTTGCTGTAGGTAGATAAGCCCGATGTAGCCCACTATGGCCAGAGCCATGCCTCCCCCAGCTGCCATCAGCATCAGGCCAGACAGCAGCATGTCCCTCTTGTCCTGGCCTTGGCTGGCCCAGCTGCTGGCTGTGGCCACGTAGAGCAGCACAGACCCACACAGCAGCAGCCCCAGTCCCACTACCAGGATCAGCACTGGGTCGACCCACCCGCCGCTCTTCAGCTGGTCAATCCGGCGCCGGCTATGCACACAGTTCATGTCCTGCACAGCAGAGCTGAGGAGCTGCTTGAGCAGGACGGCTAGGGCCAGGAGGCAGAGAGTGGTGCCCACCCCGAGGCGCCACTCCCCAGACAAGCTGGTGGTGGTGGACAGGAGCCCCACGCCACCGAGGCCCAGCCCTAGGACCAGGGACACAGAGATGCAGTAGCACAGCAGGGAGCGTCGCGGCTCCCTGAACCACCAGAGCTCCACCTGATCTTCCAGGACACGTCGCTGCATCAGTGCAGGGTCCAGCTGGAGGCTTGGGGGTCGAAGGAAGGTGTGCCGATGAGGGTAGAAGGCCTGCACCTCAGGCATGGTGATGGTCAGCCTGATGCCTTGTTAAGGTTATAGAGAAATTGGGCTGGGTTGGTGATCATGTTGCAACACCAAATTGGAATTCAAATGATTGCTACAATTGTTACAATTACTTTCTCTGTTTACCACAGCTGCACTGATTGTTGTAAGAAGACAGACAATTGTTCCAATCTGTATTCACATTCCGTTCTGAGCACAGATTCAGTAATGTGAATCGCTATGAATGCAGATTACTCACTCTGTTAGATCAATATAACAGCCGTGTTTCCATTCATCCCCATCCCATCATACAATCTCGGGTAGTAAGATCCTACAACAGCCTGATCCTAGAGTATGAGAGCAGAAGAGTACATCCTTATGAATTCTGTGAGCAGATAATCCATCTCCAAGGAACTCTCTCCAGTGATCAAGTAGACAATTTCCTCTGCTAAGGTCCTCATGCTGGTTGCAGACACGAAATTGTTCTCACCACTGAAGAAAGAAGCATCCTCTCCTCAAGCTTCAACAGTCGTCTTCAGTGCTTTCTTTTTTGTCTCTCTTTGATTTGCATGAAATGACTTCGCACAAGGCAGCGAGTCATCTGTGACAAAAACACAGAAACCGGGAGTCCTACATGGTGAAAACTGTTGCGAGCAGAGTTGTGATGACAAACACTGCTAGTGATGTAGACACTGTAACAGGATGTTGTGCCCTTTGCCCATCCATGTGATGCCAAATCTGGCATCACACACTCCTTCGCTGGTAATCTGTGCTCTCTTCACATGCTGTAACTCCAGGCAGGAGAGTGGACACCCCCCTTCTCTCATCCCATGGGAACACCATCTTGTCTGGTTAAGTGGAAAAGGACGGGTCACAATAGTAGTGTTGGCTCATGGTTTGGGAGGAGATTGGTGACATTGTCCAGTGCTCAGCAGTGAGAAGCCAAGCCCCGAGACAGACAATGGGCTGACCGATGAACACAATGACTGTGCTGCAGAAGACTGGTGGCGGTGGTGTGTGTAAGTGGTGGGGGGTACTGGCTTGCTGTTGTGGAGGGCTGAGTGATGTCAGGGTGCATGGATAATAGAGTTTCTGTGACTTAAAGATAACGTCATTCATGTTTCCACAGTCTGAGCTGGCCTATCTTACCGCTTACCACTGCCTCTCTGCTTTAATTTAAAAAAAAAACAAAAAAAACTTGCATCTTAGCACACAGTATATTCCAATCTGTGTGAGCATTTGGTTGGATTTACATCACCATATAGTGGGGTGATTCAGTTGTGCTACTCTAAAATAGAGAATAAAAAACAATGGCACTGGTTTTCATGCTCATGGCCAAACTGTCCATTCATCCAATTCAGAGCACATGCTGCACGGTTCATTCCATGACCTGTGAGCATTGACTCAAGTGTCAGGAAGGCACAGATTCAGATATATATTTTTTTTCATAATTTACTACGAAAATTATGAAAAAAAAAATTATGAGAAGGAAATATTTGCATTTGCAGATTACTTAAGCAAAGCATTGTCTGAAAAGATGAAGATTTTTGTATATATTCACATTTAATTTTTTGAATGTTAAAAGCACCAGAGGTCTGTAAATTTGATGTTAATATGGATGAGTGATTCTAATCCCATGTGGGTTGGGTCATGTGTATTTCATAAATATAAAGCATTTATTAATTCATTCTCTACTCTTAATAATGCTGCTACTACTTCTACTATCACTAAGATTTAGCATCCAAATGGACTCTCTCACCCTCCACTTCCCTGAGATGGATGTAATAAGGTGATCTTAACACAGGGATGAGCAGGCAGCTTGGTACTGTTAGAGAGCGGTCTGATGACAGGGTCCTGGGGCTGAGATGCACCACTACATTTTCTACCATCTCCTTGGAAGGGAGTTGGGATTGGTTTGGTGAAGAGAGAGTGAAGGGGTTCTCCACCCACCACACATAGACGCTACTAAGAGACACACTGGGGTACAGAGGGGAACACAAACCTAGAATCTACTGCAGAGGCTGAAGGGTTTGATGTTGATTACAAGTTGCAGACAACTTAAAATAAGCTGAGTGGGGAAAAAATGAAACTTGCTTCACAGGCTCAATGCAAAGAAGTGTATACTTCTATAATCTATGATTTTAATGCTAAAAAGGAGGGAATTGTGACAGAAATTATGTACTCATTCTTAACAATCCTATATCTACTAAAATCATGTAACCACTTTGTGTTCCATATTCATGTATATTCTCTGTTCACCTTTTGTTATGAGAGCTTCTGCCAGTGTTTAGCTCACTGTGTGTGTTGGTGTGCAGGGAACAGAAACACTCCCAGGCTACACAGTCTGTGTCACACTTTGTTTTGTCTCTAGCAGCAGTGAGAGTGAGGGAGGAAAACTGAGCCCCTTGCATTATGGACAGAGTTGAAGTGCTCTTTAACACATTACACTGACCACTTTGTATCTAGTGACCTAATAAGGAGGGCCTTGTTTTCTGCCTGGCAACAGTCCTAACCATTCAGAATCCAACCAAGCCAAATAATATGTAATGATATGTAACCAGATATGAAGAAGGGATACTTTCCCCATATTCTTTGAATGAGCCTACACTAGCAACTTTTATATTGTCGGTGTACTGCTTTTTCCATACTGCAATACTAAAGCAAAGAAAGACAACTTTGACTATTCTTTTTTTTAAATAAAAAATTATATGACACAAGGAAAAACCCAGAAACACAGGGGCAGGCCTGGGATCATGACAGTAAATGTCAAGTTATTAGCTTTATTTCAACACCTGCCCAACTTGAAATGGCCTGGTTACATAAACCCCAAAGGACGCTAGGACAACTCTTCCATTCCAACTCAAACTTTATTTTTATGTTCTTGTTTGGTGATTTGTTGGTTGGAGTAAATCAGGTTGAAAACCTTCAAGACACAAAAGAAACAAATTAGTTACAAGTGAGTCATAAAACAAAACAAAGCATCCATAAGTTTCTGACATTTTTTTTTCTTAAAAAGTGATCAAAATGATTAATCAATTAATCAGAATAGTTACTGATTAAACTAAACCCAAAATTATCCTCCAACCAATTTTCTAAGTGGAATATTTTTTATAGTGCATCAGTCAACATAAAGGATAGAAATCAATCATAAAGGATAGAAATCAATCAATCAATGACTATTTTAACTGTTTTTTAACTCTTAACTTTTTAATTGTTTTAACTTAACTATTTAACTATTTTAACATTTTATAGTTAAACATTTTACATTTAATAATTTGTAACATAACTTCTGCAAAATTGCTCAAACAAATGAAATACATGCTGCCACTGTCTGCATGCCTGGCAATTAAGCAAACAATTCCTCCAATTAAGAGAAAAATGAATGTTCTCTGTAATTTATACATACATTTACAAGATGCACAGAGTGAGGACGTAATTGCCAATTTTGATAATCGATTAAGTCATTTACCACATTGAAAAGTCAAACAATTAAGTAATTCATGAACGAACACAAATATCACTAACATCAAATATCATAAAATCAAAGTTTCATTGATACCAGTGATGTCTTTGGGAGGAACCATGTGTTGAATTGCCTTCTACTCTTGTTGAGGTGTTTCATTGTCCATCCCCAGTGCAGAGTGAGTACTGCTTTCCTCACAGGTGTCCCCACTTCAGTGATTAGCAGCCTGCTCTGCTCTGCTCAGTGATGGATTCTGGGACTTGTAGTAGAATAGTGATGAGATGAACTGAATAATCCAGAGGTTTTGCTTCTCTGAGATTTATCTCAACAATAGGCCTACCGCGCACGCGTGTGCACACACACACACACACACACACTGACAGGCCTCAGCCATGATGATACAATGATGATACACCTGTATAGGTCCTCAATATTGCAGGTTTGGAACTACATTTGAAAGTCATGAATAGCAGTTACAGTACAAACACGCTCCTTATAGCACAATGTCCTACCTTATTAGTAGACGAATTCCATCCTGCGAGCCTTCTTGGTGAACTCAACGATGACCTTGTCATAGAAACTAATGTTAATGTTCCCATACTAGCTAGCCAGCTAACGACGTTAACGGTAGCTAGCTGTCAAGTGAATGACTTGCAGTTGCTGCTGAACATTTCAAGCGAGCTTGTTACGTAGCTACTCGTGTTGCGCATGCATCTTCTGAAAAGCTGATTCGCAGACAGCTTATTTTCCATTCAA
>OMLB01017166.1:0-12558 GCA_900302555.1 Myripristis jacobus
TGACTGCAGTAGAAGTAGAAGTAGTGCAGTAAAAATCTCCTGCAGTAAAAGTCCAAAGTGTCTCATTTCAAATGTCCTGGCAGTAAAAGTGACTGAGCTCCTTTTTCCAAACAGTAACTGTGTTAGCTGGGATCTTTTCCATGCAGTTAGAAAAGGAGGAGAGAACACGCTGCACACTGCATGCTTTTAAAGGGGCATTACACTAAAACTGAAGTGAGGACCCTGTAGACTCAACTGACAAAATGTGGAATAAACATGTAATGTGATGGTTGAGTCTGCATGGGTCTCATCTAGGGCTGTCCAGATTAATCGACTTAATCGATTACATCAGTGACGTAAATACGTCAACACGTACAACATACCGTCAAGTTGTTGCTGATTACGCAATTTACACAAACAACGTACAGCAGACGTTGATGTTCGTGAACAGAAGTGGAAAAAAACTGCAGAGGCTCCAGGTCCGAGCGTCTCAGACGGAGCAGAAGGCAGCAGCGGCACGAAACAGGCAAAAAGACGGTCCAAGACGTCAGAAGTGTGGAGATGTTTTAAAAAGAAGCCTGATGACTTGGTCGTCTGCAGCCTTTGCCAAACAGAGATGGCATACCTCAGCAGCACCGCGGCGATGAACGAGCACCTGAAGCGGCGACATCCCGGCTAACTAATTACCAACTAACGCAAATTTACAGTAACATGGTAGCATGAATGAGTTCAAGCAACACGAGGTAACTTTGACCGCGCCCCGCTGCTTCGAGAAACGAAACTTAACGATGCACGTTAATACATCACACATAACAAAAAAAAAAATTGCTAGATTACTTGAAAAATTAATCGTTTGACTAATCGACTAATCGTAAAAATAGCTGATAGATTAATCAGGAGAAAACTAATCGTTTAGGACAGCCCTAGTCTCATCACCCACACTCATTCCACATTTTTTTTGTAAGTTGAGTCCAAATGGTCCTGGCTGCAGTTTTTCATGGTGCAGCTTTTATTGTGAAATTTGGAAAATGACAAAAAAATAGAACTAACAAAGTAGAAGCAGGTTCCTCTTCTGATCTTTGCTGACTGAGCTTTTATTGTGAAAGGTCCCACAGTCTGTCACTGATCATCTGCTCTCTGTAATGGATCTGATTTAAAATGTAGTGTAAGAAATACTCCTAAAAAGCTACTCAGTTACAGTAACCTGGGTAAATGTAATTAGTTACTTCCAGGATAAAAACAGGAATGATGGAAACTCAGCCCTTTTTTCCTTATTTTCTTCTTCTTATAGCTGCTTTTTTTATTAATTATTTATTATTAGATATATTTCTCTCTTCTAGCGTTGAGAGGTACATTTTGCACTACTATTAGAGTACTACTATTGTTCCTGTGCAACATCTGTAACACTAGACTTTACCAAAATGGGATCAATAAAGTCCATCCATCCTCTATCTATCTAAAACCTGTTAGAGAGCGACTTCTGCGACCATTTCAAGACGTAGTTGTTGGTGCTATGAGTTTCCTGTTTTCAAAAAGAACATTTCTAAGGGTTTTTAAGGATTTATAATGGTTCTGTAATGGTGTTGAAGGCTCGCAGAGTTTTAAGTTTCTCGTCATCAAAGCTACGATGGGTGCAAACGTTTGAGCGCGGCATGGGCTGAAAAATACCGACCGCGTCCCTTAAGACCAATTTAACGACCAAAATAAAGAAACAAAGCAGTCGAAAGCAGCCTGTGTCTCGCTGAACACTGCTAATTAAAGTTGTGAGACTATAAATGGACAGAATTAGAAACAAAAAAAAAACAACAACACCAAGAAATTAATTGCTAAGAGACACGAAGTTCAGCTGTGCTCAGTGAGGCAGATCTGGTTTTACATGCTGTACTAATGCTGCAGAGAAAAATAGCATGTCATCGCATGGTGAATAAAAAAAAAAGACCTCTAACCATTACATTTAAGATATTCTAAAACTTTTCAAGATCTTAAATTTAGATCGTTTACGTCAAGATTTTTTTTCAGGCTGTTGAATTTCACCCTGAGCCTTCAAACGGCCGCTTTAAAAACACGAGACTGAGGGAAATGCCCTCATTCTGGGGGGGATTTCCATCACTTCTCTACACTTGTGAGAAGATTTGGTGCGCTCACAACAGCACGCACACACACACACACACACACACACACACACACACACACGAGGACATATTTAATAACCCAAATAACCCAGCCGTGGCCGCTTGATGAGAGCTGTGACATTTCTCCAGATGGATGGGATTTCTGGGTCAGCTAGCGCTCGGCTACACACTGCGGCGACGGGGTTTGTCCTTAACAGATATTTGAGGGGCCGTGACTGGTCTTGTGAACAGAGATTAGCCATTCATTGAGATGGGTGGCTCTTTAGAGGCTGTGGGCTACACACACACACACACACACACACACACACACACACACACACACAGATCACTGAGAGCTGGTGTGACCAGGAGACAGGCTGTCTAGCTGTCTGCTGTTTGATGGACGAGAGAGAGAGAGAGAGCAAGACTGAAATGTGTTAGAGTGTGTGTCCTTGTGTGTGTGTGTGTGTGTGTGAAAGGGAAAGATGGTGACTATTCTTGTGTGTGTGCGTATGTGCATGTGCATGTGCATGTGTGAGTGAGTGTGTGTGTGTGTCTAAAGAGGCTGGCAACATGACATCATGCTGACCAGAGGGGAGGATCACAGCCTTACACTCCACTAATCACACACCATTAACACACACACACACACACACACACACACACAGATCAGAGAGTCATAAAGTCGAAGAGATCAGAGAGTTAAGGAGTATGAACACTCCCTGTCACACACACACACACACACACACACACACACACACACACACAATAGAGAGTAGTGTAACTCCCTCTTACCATAAACCCATCAGACGCATTTTCCCAAACAAGCACTTGAAAAATTTGACATCTCTACATATCATTTTACCATAATATCTCAAATGTAAATATGATTTTTTTAAAACAATAAGGTGTGCAGTCGACCGCAGAGCTCCGCCAAGGTCGGGCCTGGAAGTTTAAGTCCTTGTGCTAAGCCACGCCCCCTTTAAACAACGCTACTTCCACAGGACACGCCCCTTTTCCCCCTCAATCAGCTGGTCACTCCTGGATGATGGACGAGGAATGGCGATCACCTCCATGATGGACGTTAAAGGCACAGGACACTAAAATATTCTGATTCAATTCTGATTAACTGTCATCATCGGGTGTAGAAACTGTCATGAAACTGTGAGAATCATAAACCTTTTGTTTTCTGATGTGTTATGACGTCTTATGTTACTGCAGTTGTTTTGTTTGTAATTTAACACATAACATAATTTAACCTTTTCGGACTCTGGAAAACTAATTTATTCTTCTTTGGAAATGCTAATTGATTGTAACTGAGACCGAAATAAACTATCATCATCATTTAGAGAGGGACAAAGCGATCCAATCAGAACGCCGGCTCGGTTTTTATTCCTCCCGCCTCCGCTGAAAACAGGTGAGGGTTAGCAAAGCTCTTCAGTCTGAGAGCTGGAGCTGTGCCACTGCAAGCCTCCAAAGTTCACGTTTTCAAGTTTTTTTTTTAAACATCAGCTAACATGTTGGAGTGCTAAAAAAAAAAAAAAGAGTAAAAGCTGTAGCTCTTTCAGTTCCAACAAGCAGGATATTTTCTCTTTGCTGAGCAGGGTCCAGAAAATGTCACGACCCCACAAGAGGAAGTCAGATGTGTCACTGTAGAAAATGCAGACCCAAACACACGATTGCATTCAGTGACTTTTCCAAACTAAATGTAACAGAGGAACACTAAATGCTAAATGGGGCTGCCATCCCTTTAAGGACATATGGCCATACTGCTGGCCAGAAGAAACAATTCCAACCCAAACAGAAGGCGTTCTTAAAACGTAAACCAACTGGAGCTGATTTCTGAACGGGTCTCCGAGCAACACTCATGCATATTTTCTACAAATTTCCACAGCCAGGCGGGCAGGCATGGACATCCCCATCTTGGACCGTAGAAACCGCACTGGAAAACAAGTGTTTTCAATACTTCCCTGTCCTCCTCTGGGTGCAGACTTGTATCTGCAAAGAGGTTTTTAGTGTGCTTGTATTTCTTTAAGCCTACAAACCAAAGCAGAACAAGGAAAACCTTCACAAAAAAAACGACCTCGTTCACTTTGAAGTCCGGCAAAAAGAATCCGATAGGCATTCAGCTCCTTCTGCAGAGGACGACACACACTGGGTGCAGCGCTGTAATCAGCTTGAACTAATTGCAAACACTACAGAGTATCCAAGAGGAAAGATTGCAGGAAGTGATCTATCACTTCGGCCAATCAAACAAGTTCTCAATAGTGGCTTAGCAACGGCAGTAACTATGACTGGCTCTTCCCACAAGCATCTGATTAGTGCCGCCGGTAAAAAATGAGGTTCTCGGTGGACAGAGAGGCGGACATGACAAACTAAACACGTCCATTCTGCCAGGCGCCATGGAGACGAAGCGGTCTGTCGGGGGGAAGCTGACAAAACCGCGAGGCCGCTGAGCGCCACCGCTCCTGCAGACGTTCACTCGCTCTTCTCAGTTCACTGCTGGAGGTAAAAAACTGGCCATTGTTAGCCGCAGGTAATATTCTCGATCGCGCAAATGCCGTCACTCACCATCCCAGACAGGCCTAAAGCTGCCTCATCCAGATTATCCATTGATCACTTTATAATCCTCGAATAAAAACGAGGAAATAACTTGGGATTCTGCCCCGTCACAGCTATCTGCCCTTCGACAAACCCTCCCTTCTGCGGGCTGACGGAGAAACCAGAGTTTCCTCTCAGTCGGTGCTTCACCACCTCGAATCTGCTGCGTTTCATGTGATACCTCACTGATCTCAAGTGGGGGATCCTCCTTTACCTGTCAGTCAGTCAATCAATCAAACTTCATTTTAATAGCACATTGTGTGCTGTCAAATTCAACTCAATGTACTTTACAACTCAACAAAGCAGAACATTAAAGAAGAACCACTTTTCAGCGTAGGAACCAGCACAGGAGTGACCTATCTAATGGAAAGAGACAATTTGTTTGTCAGATCAAAGGAACAGCAGGTACAGAAGTCCTCAAAATAAATAAAAAAAAAAAAACGGTTAAAAAAACAAAGCAATAAAAATGAAATAAAAGGAAAAGCTATGGCATTTTTTTAAGTATGAAAAGTGAGATCAAATTAAATACAGACCTAAAAATTAAAAAAAAAAAGAGGTCAGAGGTGATGAACATTGCAATGCTCTGCCCTTATATCAGCCCTCTGTAGACTTAGAGTATAAAACATTCCTACTTAAACAATTATCAATAAATATTCATTTGTAGAAGTTAGATATGGGTGTTATTCTACGGATGGAGGGAGAATAACATTGAATTTTGTAAACACGCATCTATAGGAGTTCATAAATAGCTGTCGGTGTGTTTAAGAAGGTCCTCCACTGAGCAGACTGCTGTACACTGAGTGGCTGACTTTGTTAAACTTCTTTTTATTTATAAGGAAAGAAGCATCTTAAACGGGAAGACGATTCCCACTGTCACCGGGATATAAAAGCTCGCCTTGGCATTCAAGTCACGACACGAGATTTTATTCAGGACAAGCCTCGTAAAACCCACCGTAACTCCGTCGCCCTCACCTGTCGCTCGCTGCCTCTTTACCTCCCTGCAGGTGAGTGTGTGTCTTGTTCTTCTCTGTAAAACACTCTACAGCAATCCCGTTTCTTAACAGCTCTCTGTGTAAGCAGCTTGAGTAGCTCCCCGTCACATTTACCTTAAAATCTTTTGTTCACACAATGGATGGGTTAATGATTTCTAACAAGGCAGATGGCCGCCCCGCCATTCATCACTCTGAAGCCAGCCTCTGCCTCAGCCTCGGTTCAAACTCTTGTGCAACTCTGCGGTCGCGTAAAACCCCGACTTGCAAGTTTGACGATTTTAAGGGATTTTTATTACTCGAACTATAAAAACACAAACTAGTCAGTAAACACGGACGAGTGATGTTTTATGGCACTTGATGTTTGCGCCGATGCCTCCCTGCCTGGTCTTATCAACCGTAAGTTGGTCTGTGATGTGCTTCGTCGTGTTTTTATTGGTTTTTCTTTCTCATTTCATCGTGTGTTTTTTTACCGTAAACCAAGTCTGTGCGCCAAACCAATAAAGTTTGAATAAATTCAACAAACAAATGGAAGAATGAAAGCTTTATTTGAGTCTTTAAGGGTTGAGGAACTTTAATTCCCCCGAGTTTCATGAACCAATCCACATAAAATAGCATGGATTTCTGTAGGAAAATGAGGTTGTTTTTTCCATTCAGTTGATATTTTTACACCTGACTCACACAGCACCGTGAATGCATCGGTGTTTGGCGCGGGTGGTCCCAATCGAAGCCCCCGGACCCCGTCGCCGTCCGCTCCACACGGCGGTTTACACGCTGGAGGTACGAGGTTCCTATCCGCCAGCAGCGATTAATCTCAGCTCACCGGGAGAGTCTTGAAAAAGGGGTTTCTGGAGGTCAGGGGTCAAACGGCCGTCAACAGCACTGCCGATGGCCCGCGGCGACAGACTTTTCGGCAGACCCCTCGTCTCCAAGGCGACCGTTTACAGCAGCGGGGAGTGGCTCCTAACACCCAGTCGGGCCTCACCATGTGACACAGCGGCCATGTATAAATCATCCCCGGTGGGAAACAATGGGGCCATATGTAGCGCTCTCATAAAGGAGCAACGCCCCCCTCCACATGTTGCCTGCCTGCCTGCCTGCCTGTCTTTGGCTTTCGCAGCGCTAAATCTGTCTCACTCTCCCCTTCTTTGGTATTCCCAGCCTCCAGTCTGCCTCTGACCTGACGCTAAGACGCCGCCTGTCTCTCTGTAAACCCGCAGAAGCCTTCCACCGGAGCTCATCTCTTTCAAATAAATAAATAAATAAAAAGGTACTTCGCGCACATCCGCCTCTTCCTCTGAATCATATCTGCTCTCTAATATCTTCCTCCTCCTCCCGCTATACTCGCTGTAATATGCTTTTAAGTAAAGCCGAAAATCCCTCCGCCTCGCTCTTCATCTTTTCCTAGGAATCCTCCATCAATCACTCGCGTTTCACGGGAATACCGTCAGGGTGCCGCGGCTCCGACCCTTGACCTCATTACTATCACTTCAAAATAATGTGGCGAGTGAGGAACCGGAGCTTTTTTCCAGCGCCGCGCTCGCTGGAAGTTGCCATCGGTCAAACGGCCGGAGTGAAACGTGGTGCCTCCGCTCTCTTTTCTCTTCCTCTTCTTTGGTTTGTCGAACACCGTCACTCCTCCTCCGGTAAACAAGCTCCTGAGAGGATCCCCGCTCGACTCTTTCCCCTCTGAGAAAGGTCTAAGCGAGGAAAACCGTGACATTCTCTCAATCTGACGCAGGGCTGTCTCTCTCTTGTCCAGCCTCTCTCTCTCTTTTCTTTGTCTTAAAGAAGAAAAAACACACTCTTGCACTATTATATATCATCAGGGGTGCAATTCTATTGTTTTCTGTTCTCCGGTCCTCAGAGAAGAGGCTATAGGAAGACACAATCAAAATCTATATTTGCTCACACACAAAACGCTAAACACTGTTAAAAAGAAAGTAAGTCAACACTTTAACCCTTTGAAACTGGAGCAAATTCACTTGATTTCTTATTTAATGTCAGATGTCAGATCAGTGATGCTGCATCAGTGCCGGATTTCCTGCGTTTAAATGCCCATTTCAGCTTTTGAGGCGAGTAAATTCACAGAAAATGAATGGGGAAAAAAAGTAAAACATTCCCATTAAACTTGAAAAAAAAAGACAAGAAACTGTTAGATGTCTATTTTAAGGTAAATTACAAGAAAAGTAGCAGAAATTGAATAAAAGAAACGCAACTAAGAAGAAATAAAGTGAGTTTTGTTAGGACAGCTTTCAAAATAAAAGCCCTGCTACCGCTCACTGGCTGCTGGGTTTCAAAGACTTAAAGTGCCGGGAACAAAGTAGTGATAGAAGGTTCCAGTTTCTACCACGGCTTTCTCGCTCTTAGACACACTTTCTGCGTCGGACTTCATTGTGGCGGCTGGAATTATGTCACGTAACCTTCGCGTGGCCAGACGCACAAGAAAATGAGACCGCCAAACGCCACCAAAGAACAAAATGGACCGCGAAATGCGAGTTACATCACCGGCAGATGTTTTTAAACAGTGTTGAGAGTGCTTTAGGGAGGATTTTCCCTTTAATTTCGCAACAGGTCACAGCTCCCTCTCTCTATTTGCCTGCCTTTCTAATCTCTATTAAAGGTCACGGCTCTCTCTCTCTCTGTCTCACTCTCTCTTTCTCTGTACGTCTGTCTTCCTGCCTCCTTAACCTCCGCCAGAGGTCACAGCTTTCTCTCTCTGCCTTCCCCCCTCTTAAACTTCTATAAAAAGCTCTCTGCTCCTCTTTTATCTCCTTCACCGTCGCAGCGCTCTAGTCATCTCTTGCTCTCGTAGCCCTCAGTCACAACGTGCATGACTCTCCGATCTCTTCAGCCGTGTTGATTAGGCGTTCAGTGTGTAAACCAAAACCCGCTGCTGCCCATTTGAATTTGTGATGTCGCACGATAACGACACTTTAAGCGCATCACGGACCGCGGTGCATTTTGGGCCCGAAGCAGCCGTGAGAGGTAACCGTTTGAATTTTAAGGATTTCAGGACTTTTCAGAGGTGATGCAACGAGAGGTCGGTTAAAGCATGCACGGCACAATTATGTTAACTGAACTTGAAACGCTGCGCCAAAGGAGTTTCAGACAAAATCAGAAACATCTTCATTTTCGGTGACTCCACACTTGAAAGATGCACGTAAAACACTCATCTTCCAGTTCTGATTTAAGCCGCACTGCGACAGAATCAGACGCTGTGGCAAAAACACCAGGAATCTCACTCATTTATTGGGTGTAGTGAGTTTTAAATGGAGGCGGTGCGTGCTGTGGTGGGTTCCACAATAAAAAAGCAGCAGCAATCGGCAAAAAAAAAAGTTGAGACGGAATCCTCTTTCGCTGCAACGTAACCCGATGCTACGCTGCGTTGGCCGTTCCCGTAGCCAGCGGTTGTTCCCTGCTAAAATAAGCTTCTATGGGCAAAAATCAAAAGTCTCACGGATCACACATGGATGGATTTTGTCTCGTTCCGCCCGTAAACACCACTTGGCTTGGAAAAAAGGACAGGAACATTCAAGTGGCTGTTCAAGAGGGACCATATCAGTCCTATTTTCACCAACTCGCCAACAGCTGTGGCGATCGCATCTGTCCATCTCAAACATCATATCAGGTGCAGAAGTGCGTGCAGAACGTGCCTTGGTGAGTTTAGAGCTCCAACTCCTATTCATGTTAATGGAAACTGCTCTGTGAAACGTTGCACTCGCTTGTTGAACACTCACTAAAATGACTGACTGACCCGGTGATGATCACTTTAAATTTGCACAATAGCAAATGTGTTGGTATTCAAGTCAAAACAGGACGGCATCATCCTTCACTGGGGCGTTCGATGAGCCCTTCGTCTTCAGTAAAAGTCACATTAAGGTCACTCTGTGTTTCACTGCTGTGGACAGACATGAGGAGGACATAAACAGGAACAGATCCACTGTTGGATCTCTCTCTCTCTCTCTCTCTCGTGCCTTTTCCTCCACATTGTACTCTGCGTCTGTAAATGTCTGTTTACTTATGGGATTAGTGTTATGTGTACAAACTCGCCAAGGCTAATTCCTTGTACGCAAATGTACCCTGCGATTAAAATGATTCCCACAGGCGATCAGCCCTCCTTCCTGCCAACTTAAACCTCTGAAAGGTCGCGTTAGGAAAGGTAGAGGGCTGCTTCCTCTCCTCCTTTCTGCCCGACTCTCTCTTTAATATACATTCCTGCGTTTGGGACACTTTGACCGATAACACTTTGTCTCTCTCTGTTACCGTCATCAGAGGTCACACTCGGACAAATATCATTTTCAATCCTTCCCTATCTCAAGTGTCGCCCTTCCATCGCTGCCTATCAGTCGACCCCTCCGTCTTCACTTCTCTGTCAAACACGGCCGCTCTCTCGCTCCAAATATTCCCTGCGCAAATCCTCCTCCCCCGTCTGAGAGGTCACGCCGAGAAACGTGTGCTGGTCCGCTTTATCTCGCTTCCCGCCGCCTCTCTCACCTTTCAGCCACCGCCACGACTCTTGTTCTCTCTCTTATCAGGCTGTCGGCAGGCCTTCCTGACCTTCTCTGCCTCCTGCGAGAAGGTCGAGCTGGGACAGACGCCGCTACTCTCCCTCTCTCTCTCTCTCTCTCTATTCCCGCATTTAACAGCCAATGTCGCAGGACTCTCGCTCTAATAGGCCTTCCAGCATCATTTACCTTGCGGAGAGGTCACACTTGCAAAACGACAGTACCGCTCTCTTTCTCCCGCCCATCTATTAATCTCTCCCTCCCTCCTGTCTGTCTCACTTTCTATCCTTTCTCTGGGCGTCTCCCTCTCTCTCTCTCTCTGTCTTCTTCTCTTGCCCCCCCTCCCACACCTCCTTCACTCATCCACTCCGCCACGACTCTCTCCTCTCACTGTTAGGCTATCAGTCTCTGCTGGGCTTAGCGGCTCGTTCCTAATCAGCTTACTGCCAATGAGACTAAGCCGGAGCTGAAAAGGCGATTGAGGGAGGCCGTTTAGCCAGTGGCTGACAACTGGCAATAGCCGGGGGGATGGTGTCAATAAAACTTAGCAGGGAGGGGAAGAGGAAAAAAATGGAACTAATATATCATCTGGGGGTTTTAGGAGTGTGGAGACCGACTTGAGAGTCAAGATAGAGCGGGACAAAAGAGGAAGCGTCTCGGTGTATTCCAGTGGAGGCTAAATTGTTCGGCATGGTAAAGGCTGGCACATTTACATGCGCTGGGCTAGACAATCCCTCCTTCTCCGGGGAGACTATTCAGCTACTAAGCTACGCCACGGCCCTGTGAGGCCATGAACTACCACAATAACATCAACTCTTTTAGCGTCAACAGTTCTGGTGCAAGATGGGGTTGCTTTTTTTTTTTTTTTTTTTGCCTAAGCTGTGGATAAAAGCTGGGATGTTTTCCAAATGGCCCAGTTTTAGAGTTCCCCTAAAAAATTCCAGCCCTCGCTGCACCATTAGTTACAGTGGAAGGCGCATCGGAGAACAAAGGTTTGGCCGTTGAAAGCTGTTTGGAAAAGGCTGTGGAGAGAAAGCTGCTGTCGCTGCTGCAAGCGGAGCCGGATGTCCAGAATCAAAGGGATGCTCCCATTTCTCAGCCCGCGACGCCGTCCAGCGCCTTAATGAGAACGGGGTTTGGGAAAAAAAGTTTTAAATATGTCATTATTGCTCCGGAAGAGTGCCAGTTAAATACCTAAGTGTAAATGTATGCATATGATAGGTGCTTGAGCTTGACTTGAAACGAGGATCGGAAAAAATTTTGCAGGCCTGGAAGCCCCGAGCGAGCACTTTCATGTTAGGACAAGAACCACAGAGTCCCACTGGCCGGAATATGAATGAGGGAGAAGGAGACTTAACACTGAGATGGCAGCAAAATATCACAATCCTTAAGCGCCGTCGCTGCTCGAGACAAAGAAACGGCCTGGAGGGATCATTTGCAAGATGAACCGCTGTGAGAATGGGGCTCGCCTCTTGCTCGTGTACTATTTAGGTCTCACATAGACAGAAAAATCACACCACACTTCTGTTATTGCCCCGTTTTCATTCTCCTCCTTGGATTGAGAGTTCAGACAGTCCTCTGCACACATGCGGAGTGAGTTTAATGACCTCAGGGCCTGCGTAACCTATTCCACACACATTCGAGAAACTTCAAAATTGCACCAACAGCTATCTAAACACAAGAGCCCTTCCCCTAATTCCTGAAAAGCTCGCGTTTTGGAGATACGAGCCTTCAATGGTCATCGGCAATATGTGCCACATCACATACATGTGTGTGTGTGTGTGTGTGTGTGTGTGAGAGAGAGAGCGAGCAGTGGTGGGTTGGCCTGGAGGTCGTCAGTCTGCTCGCCTCAACCAGCGTCGAACGGCTCATTGGTCGCAGTTTGGGGGGGGTATCACAGGATACAGGGAGGGGCTGCAAACCACAGACAAATTATACAGCCTCCCCTTACACAGCTGGCCGTGTAACAAGGAAAAACATCCTCCTCAATCGAGTGTGCCGGGCAGGAAAATATGACACAAACTGCACCATGTGAACCCCCTTCCTATCCCCTCTCTTTCCTCTCCCTTCGACTTTAGCCACTTGAGCGCTCTGGAATACGGGCTTGGCTTTCGTCCCGTTTCCTTGTTTATTTTTCTGGCGCGCAGGTGACTTTTCGGCGTTCTCGCGACACCTGCTCCGGCCGGCTGAAACCGAAGCTGGAAGCGTTTCCCTCCTGCCGGCTTCCAGGCTCGCAGCGGAAGCGGTGGCAGCGGCGCTGTTTGGCCAGAAAACTGCTGAGCTCTCGAGTCTTTCCCAGCGCCGGCTAAACTTTGTGGGTCAGATTTACATTTCTGGAAAACCAACACAGACCGAAAAACCATCCCCGAA
>OMLB01017168.1:0-10826 GCA_900302555.1 Myripristis jacobus
GTGTCTCTGGATGGTGTGCTCCAATAAACAAGAGTCCATGCATTACAGTACGGGATGTGTTGTTGTCCATGATGCATGATTGAAAAGAGGCTCTACTTGGAAGGAAACAGCCTCAATGGGGTTGATTAAACATTGATTCTGAAACTGTTACAGAAAATGGTCTTGTCTCCAAGTGTTTGTACTGTATCAAAATGAATATATCAAAAAATGTTTTTCCTCATGTGGTTAAAGTAGTAACTTGACTACCGTCTCTGTTAATATTTGGACAGTAGCCTATGAGCCTTTTTAAAGGTTTTCCTATTCTGCTCCACCTGTTTTGCTTTTTCATGCTTTTTTCCCTCACAGATCAGATTAGATTGCATCTAAATAATCGCAGTTCTGATCAATTTTGTAAATTTCCTTCAATGAAAATGCATATAGGTAGTGTTGATGGAAATAAACAGAACACAGAATCGTGGTGAGAAGGTGACTGATAAATGTCACTGGGTTTGTGTCTGTTCCAGGGCTGCACAACTGATTGTGCATAATCACGTCGCTACATTTTCATTTGTTTATTTAGTATATATTTACCTTTATTGCGATATATTCGGATTAGTTTCAGGAGTGCCTTGATCAGAAGTGCTACAGATAAAATTACTATTCTGAAATTAATACAACATAATTGTTGTCCTATTCATTGCAGCATTATATTTCATTTATTGTGCCCACTGTAGTGGAAGGTAGTCAGGACAGTGATATACTGTAAAATTTTGCAATTTTGTCCGCAAATCATCATGATTAACAACTGTAATTAATTAAATTTTATTTTCAGTCAAGATTTTGGCCTCCAGTGAATATGAAAACAAGATAATTGAGATAAAATGATTATTTTGCTGAATTTCGTTTCACAATGATGATTTTGTTGTGTGTTGTATTATATATCGCATATCTACATACATACCCATCATCCTTTGGTAGGTATGAATATCATCTGTCATCTTTATTGAACAGTGTAGACTTAGACCCAGAGTTGTGATAAGTAGTTTTTTGGTCATAGGACAAAATGTCTTTTCAGTTTTTATACTTAGAAGGTTGTATCATCCTGTTACAGTTGAAAAAGGCAGAAAAACAAATTGATTTGCTTGGAGTTCTGTATACTGCCCACGCTTTTGTGCAGATCAGCATTGGGGATTCTTTGCAGGGGTGGGAATCACTGGATAACTGGCGAAACGATACTATCACGATATTTTACCGACACTGCATCACAATACCTGTAAGTGAAGAAGAAAGATTCCTATAAGCAGGAATCATTCGTGTTTCTCAGTGTTTTAATTTGCACAGTGACTGCAACATGAACATGACAGCCCAGTTTCCGTTAAAATACCCGAATTCAGGGCACAAATACGCCTCATAGAAACTCAAATATGAGTCTGTGCAAATTAAGTTGAAAACTCAAATACCAATATTTGGCACAAGTGTATTGATAATGACTCTCAGCAGGAAGTATCATGGTATATCGATATTTTGATGTTTTGTTCCACCCCTAATTCTTTACGTTTATTAATGCTTATCTATATACAGGTACAAACCTTAGCTGAATACCTCATTGTCCAAGCTAAATCATTCCTGTTGTTGTGAAACCATGTGTGGTATGAAAATGAGAGGTGGCCTGTGGTCATAGCTAGGCCCTATTGTCTGTTGGCTGTCCTATTGGTTGACCAACAAGGAAACTACTGTAGATTGTATAGAAAATAGCCAATATTAGTAGAGGTAGACAGCTCCATGTTTGGTAGGATTGTGAAGGATAGCAGTACCAAAACCACAAACAAAAATCACTTGGTACTGTGTCAGTTACTGACATTGTAATCTGTTGTAAGCTGTAATCTGGCATTACAATATGTGCAAGAGCATTGGTGTGTTCTGTTTTTATGACGGCCTAAGCTTCATTCTTGTTTGAAGGCATTTGTGCTAAGAAAAACCAATCCAGTGTTGCCTGATTTTTTTTTTTTTTTAGCAAGAAAAACAGTTGGCATGCATTAATGTTGCATAGCATACAGTTCACCCTCTTAAATAATGAAATACACTTTCATTTAACAAAGAGTGGTGCTGCAGAAAGTATTGTTTTAGGGTTGACACTGGAACTGGTATGCTGAAAAATTTCCAGCAGTGCCCCAGCCCCGGTTTTCAGTTTGCACTCTTGCTTCTGAGAGGCATGTTAATCACTGTCAGCGATTGCACAAAGCTCTCCCACCTTGGAGTTGAGAGCACAGAAATGCCACCTCTGCAGAAATTTGGCCCTCTATTCCCCTGTTGGTTTGAGCTGGAAGCCAAACCTGCATCCTAAACCTTATGAAGCCTCAAACACTGATTGTGCACCAATATGGACAGCAGTTACATTATGAGAGGCAGTAATAAGAAAACTGAGCAAATGAGTGAAGCATAAAGAAAACAGTTGATAGCTGATGAAATAATAAGAAGGGGAACATTAAGCATTATTAAACATTAACAGTAAGGACCACAACATTTAGCACATAAGATATTTCCTTCCATTTGCAGGCTAAAATGTGACTTTTTTCTGTTAGTTCAGATGGAGAAGGTAATCCACTGTACGTGTGTTAAGTCTGCAGCCACTGGTTGTCAGTTACTTGGGACCTACATTTTACCTTGTGGTGAACTCATGACCAAACGTGCCAGAATTAACACACCCTGTCTGAGACAGTTCGCATTGTAGACCTTGGTGCTCAGTTCCAAAGTGCTCTTCATATCTGTTCTTTTGGATGACCGACTGTATTTATTTTGGGATGTAACCCACATCCAACACCAATTTAAACTGACAGACATGCTAAAAAGGCACATGACAATCACGAAAGATGTTGCATCTGTTTTTTGTACCTATACTTATCTCGTGCTTTTACACTCGTTTGTTTTGAACTCATTTCAGTTATAGCTGTCTGCTTTCAGGTTTTGACAGAAATGAGTCTTTCAAATCACCAGACAAGTTTGTTTTCTTTCCACTGTTGTGTGTTGTTGTCCTTCACGCCGATGTTTGTTCAGCTAAGCTGTTGTGGCGCAGGTGAATGATGTAAGATTTACCTATTGTTGTGGCAAAGCCGTCGCATTGAGATTCAAGATTTCAAATATGAGTCACATATAGGCCACATGCCTTGGGATCCGATTTCATACCACAAATCCATGCAGTCCAGATAGGAGCTGAAATGTGACTGCATGCAGTTTTCTGCTGTCTGCACCGATTTAGAAACAGCTCAGTAAGAATACAAGAATTGCCTACAAGAAGATTTGACTTTTTTCTGAGTTTTGTGTTATAGCCATAATTGTGTTTTTTTTTTTTTGCCATGTTTCACAAAATTAGGTTAGTTTCCTCAACTAAAACTTGATAGATATTGAACACAATTTCTGTGATCCTGTTCCTGTGCTGTTGAAATGTCTTGGGCTGTAACAGTGGCTGACACGTCTCTCTCTCTGTTCATCTCTCCAGGGAAATGAAGCAAGTTACCCTCTGGAGATGTGCTCACACTGTAAGTATTATGAGTGTTTGTTTGCTGCCATTGTTCTGGGCTTGATTTTGTTCAAATGAGTAACACTTCTCTTAAAGAGTAGCTGATGCAATCGACTAGCTCTGTTACAGAATCCTGTACATCCATTTTAACAGCATTAAGTTAATTGTTTTCTAAAGCACAGAGGATCCAGATCAGACAAATGTTACGTTTTTGTCCACCATGGAATTACATTACCCGTTGTCCTTAAAAAGTGCCACTACCTGGTTTTCATTTATTGCTCTCAATAATTTTGTAGGCGTAGGCGTGATGGCTTTTTTGAATAGTGGAGCTCTTTGATTGTGTTCATGGTCGTGTTTGTGAGATGTCTGATTAGCGGACATCTTTTAGCTTCTGAGTATTCAGAAGTAGGAGAACTTAAGGAGTGACTCATATTTCTTCCACCCCTTCACCCTTCAGTACCTGATGATAACGCAGCAGAAGCAGAGAATCACCTGATACCTCAGCCTCATGTTGTTATAAAACCCATGAGAGACGCTGATTTCTCCCGGGTTTGTTCTCATGCAAGTGTCATGTTTTACACAGGAGGTTTGGAGGAATCAGGCTAAAGGGGGCCCGTTGCTGTATTCTTTAATGAGCATTGAGACTACGAGTGTTCTTTATTTAGTGAAGGTCTACCTCACGACCATGGCACTGTTTCGATCTCCCTTGTCACCTTTCAACATTATATATTAGAAGTTGTAGAATTAGTTTCACATTAGGGCTACTCGGTTGGATATTGATCACTGTTTCTACAGTTAATCATAGATTTGGGTATCAACGCCAGCAATAGTTAAAGATAGTTGAGATTTAAGATGAATAAACGTTAACATGTTTACAAGCTCTAGACAAATAATCTGGATTATCATTTTAGCCACAATCATCAGACTGTGCTTTAAAGCAAAACAGACAGTGGGAAAGGATTGAAAGGTCCTGCACCAGCAGTGGTACAGTTAGCTCAGAGGATGTGAGACTTATCCACTGCAAAGTCACTGAACATGACATTTTGAAATGTAGTTGTCCCTCATTATGCACTTGTCAAGAGCTACTCTGTTCGTCTTAACATTGTCCTGAATTCTTTTGGTTAGTGTCCCTATGTGTTGATATTGGTGTCAGTGAAGAATGCTAACAAGCATTTTACTGAAGGCAAATGTATTGATTTGATGCGTCAAAATATGGCATCTTTTTAAAGTGAGCATTACACATTTAAAAAGAGGATGGTGTCTGGCAGCACCATTTATGCATGATGGATGATTTGATTTGAATTCATTTCGGTGTCTTGCATTCTAGATGCCCGGCCCACATGGCCTTACAAAACACATCCATGTATCACATCGCAGTTCGTCTAAGACATATCACACAAACATGGTGCACTGCCGTTTTACCAGCCTTTTATAGATGAAGTGAGCCACATAGAACCCAGCTTTTCTTAAACATGTCCTCATCATCTAATGGGTAGAAATAATTTTAAGAAGTATACTCGTCTGCTCGTCATAAACAGCAAGATACCACTAAGTGATCTTGTCAAGAACAAATGTTTGTGTCTTTTTGACCTGTGTATTGTAGTAAGACATCAGTATAGATGAATTGCCAAAGAAAGAACACAACCACAACTGCAAGTCGGCCTTGTTGGGTCAATATCAGGCGCTTTTCCTTGATGCAGTTTACTATTTTATATTTATTTATATATTTATTTATTTGTAGATCTACATTAGGACTTGTGTTGTAATGTTTATTATGTTTCTTGATGCATCAACCAGGATTAGCACTCCATGATTTCATTGTATTTGCAAAACAGTGGCACTAAAGGCTCTCTGTTGTATTTGTATTCTTTGGGTCAGCTCGGAGTAACAACAATAGAACGACAATAGAAGGCTTAGTTTACATATTTGAAGTCTCTTAAAAAGGATATGTCATTTTCAGCTCACCTGTGCCTCAATATTTGTGTCTCATTATTTTTTTGTGTATATAGTATTGAAACTCAAACCACCCCAGTGTGCTCAAATGACACGTGTTTGAGAGTGAGCAGAGCCGTGGGCCGAGTTGGCCCAACTATACTTGGTTTGCACTGTTGTAACATCATGGGGGACAGGACCTTGGCCTGTGAGGCCCTCTAGGCATGCCCCTGAGGATTATGCCACCATGGTTAGGGGAAGTGGATTGGTAGGATGCGTGACCCTGACCTGAAGCCATCAAGGACCACATCATTCAGTGTGGGATATTTACAGCTTCTCTGTCTCTCTCTCCATTTATCTTTCTCTCTCAGTCTCTTTGTCTCACTGTTTTTGTCTTTGCCGCTCTCTGCGTTTTTACTGTTTTTAATGCTTCTGTCTCTCCCTTTGTATGTCGGTTCAGATTTGAATTCAAAGGTGCTTTATCGGTAAGAAATCGCAGTGAGGCATGAACAAAACCATGACAATGTGACAACAACACTAACCCTTAAATCAAAAAACTCATTCACTGAAGACATGTGATAGCCATCATTTTCATTATTACTATCCCCATCTGAATTTGTGAAAAGCACATATATTACATACAGCATTTGCACCTAATTCCTGCAGCAGAAATATGTATGTGGATTAACTTCATGTTAATTTTTCATTTGGGGAAAGATTTTCAAAATTACAACAGTACTTCTCCTCGTCTTTCCCTGTCTCTTTGCTTTTCTCGCCGTCTCTCTCACCCTCCACCGACACAACAGCTGTTCAGCTCATCAAGTGCTTGGACAGGCAGGCATTGGCCGTGAGAAATTAGCTCTGGCCTGGTCAGATAGATTCACCCTGCCGCACCTCAGCCTTTGCCCCCTAAATGAGACGTGAACCAGCAACCTACAAACCCACTCGCCTGTGCCCACACATCAGTCAACTCTTGACGGAGTCTGTTGATGTGTACGAAATTAGCATTATACAGACATGAGGGATCAAGTGCAGTTCAGAATATGAGTTTGTTCATTCCTTCATCACTGTGATCTTGTTAAGATGGATTTGGAAATTAGGGGCATTGCTCTGTGCTTGAGGATAGATTTTAGATAGGCCTATATCCTCTTGTCAGTGCAGTGTCTCAGCGCTGCTGGCTTAGCCGAGCTTAGATCAGGCAAAATTTAATGGCCTACTTGTGGTAGCGTGCATAATTAGACACACATAACCACGCAGACACACACGCACACCTCCTCACACACACACACACACTTTGCTGAAGTGCATGCACGCGCCCACTCGGCTCAACTGCTCTCTTCACCCTGCACATACGGACACACACGAATCCCCCCCCCCTCCCGACACATCATGCTCTCACAGAGAAATGCAGCAGAGTGCCTGAAACCATCGCAGGCCCTGTCTGCGGCCGCCCAAAATAAACGGCGGGCAGCTTACTGGAGTTCCTTGTTGCTAGGGGTTTCCCTGAGGGTGGGAGCCAGAGCCTCCAGGAGGGGGCTGGGAAATGGGGTGCTCGGGTTGGGGGTTTTCTGATGACAGCATGGTTATATATATATATATGTATATGCCAACGGTGTGCCACGTCGCTTCATCCTCTATTTGGTCCATGCAGGCTGTACATTAGCAAAATGCTTCCAGTGTCGGTGTGAGCAATCAGCCTAATGCACCGAGGGCTGGAGCTCTCGTCTACAGCACACACACTCTGCTGTATGGCCTCTTCTTATCAGTGGCCTAAATGAGAGAAGACTGACAGAGAGAGAGGGAGAGAGGAGGAGAGTGTGTCTATGTGCACACCTCTTTTTATAGACCCGAAAATGACCTGATTTCCAGAGCTGCAGGTTCACCGGGGTGTGCTCTGTGCCTACCTGATGTGAACACCAGACAGGCCTCGCTGCTGACAGTTGCTTGCTGGTTGTCCCTCTGTGACTTTTCCAAGACGGTCTCTCTGTACAAGTGTTGTTTTCAGACTTAGGCCAGGAAATAATTGTTAGGATTATACTTACCACCACAGAACCTGAATTGAATAGATTGGTCATTGTACTGTTTGCTGTGGTCGTTTGGCTGGCATAGAATAAAATGGATACCATAATGCTTTGCTATGGTGATGAGTCAGTAGGGCCATAAAGCGTGGCACACTTGCTTGTGAAATGTGCAGATATGTTGAACTGTAGCCTGAAAGCAGGACTGTTAATGTTTTTATCCAAGTTTCCTGCTGTGTCACACAAGCACTGAGGCGGCTGAAATCTGACATCAGCAGCAGTTAGCATAACATTAGGAAATATTCTCCTTCTTCTATTAACTCAACACAAACTAGCAAACCTAGCTGGCAAGCATCATCAGACATACGTTTTACTTAATATAACTACTTAATATTAATGTTGTAAACTGTTATAGTGTAGAGGAAAGGTGTATATTCACTTTAAACGGCTACCGGCGTTAATGCGAGACACCTTTCCGCTGCTTTGGTCCTCACTGCAAAACCTCTTGCCTCAGAGAGTCAGCGGCTTAAGTGGCTGTATATGGATGCTTGGCTAGCTAGTCCAGTACCATAACAGCGATACACATAAAAATGGCAGCCGCTCTGACCATCCGGGTATGTTGATTTGAATGGGAAAGACCATCGACTCCATTCAAGCTCTGAGGTTGAGTGGAGTAGTAAAAAAAAAAAATTCAGTTTGCTGGCATTTACGGTTACATACATGTATCATGGCATGGAACAGAGAGAAAAGGGCATTTCTCATTTCATTGTGACGTGAAAACACTTCACCAATTTGAGTTGTGCAGCATCTCAGTCTGAAGTCAATTTAGTTTTGTTTGAACTAAAAGCAAATGCAAGTATGTTGTCGTCCTGCAGAATTTGCCAAAAAAATGTGAAAAATTTCATGTTGTTTACAAATACTTCTTTAGCTAGCCTAGTGGTTAGGCTAGTATATAAAAGTATATAATACAAATGCAATTTATGATACCATTGGCTGAATACTGGCTTATGCATTGTGAATTGAGATTGATTTCTCCCTCATCTTGTCATCTGTCTGTGACCCACTGTTGTCCTCCAATATGTTACCTAGACTACACTCCACCCTCATTGGCTCAATAAAACCCCATTATGCTAATTGGCACGGTGTCATGTGTCAATCTCCCAGTGTAATTACTAGGCTGTGCATGCAACCTTCTCTTGTTTACCCATCCTCACATGTTTTTGCTTGTGTGTGTGTGTGTGTGTGTGTGGTACCATATACAGCAGGGCCTGGGCTGTAATTATCACCAACCTGCCAACTGCGTTTCACTCTCCCTGAATCAACCTCCCCCACCCCTCCACCCCACCCCCTCTCGCCTGGGTCCAGGTTGGCTATGTTAATGCAGTCACATGGCTCCACTAATGTGCAGGACGAGCTGTTGAGAGCTGAGAACGCTGAGGAGGACAAATTCGTTAATGACATTTTGGGAACATTGTGTTTTATAATTAACAAAACAAAAAATGGGAGGAAAAGCCAGTGGCACTTTAGTGGATACTCAGTCACCGTTCACGTGGCTGGCAGCCACAGAGCTGTGCTACTGTCTGGTGGCCAGCTTGAGCTTGTTGATTGCAGTTTTGGAGCGATGAGTGGAACATTTAGTAAGACTAGCATTTGATTGGCTGCTGATGGGATGATGTCACCCAAAGTTCAGATGCTGAGATCTCTTCTGCACCAATTTAAAAACAAAAAATGGAAATGAGGTGAATGTGATCAGCTCTGGCCTTGTTTTTCTAGTCATAACAAATGAGCGGATGTTCATTGGATTAGAGGTCAGCCTCTCAACTTCAAAGTGGTAAATCTGTGTCATGAAAATGTTTCTTTTTCCTGGCTAGTTCATGTTATCTTAGTTGTTACATCCGTTTCCCGTTTGTTACTTAGTGTGATTTTTTTTTTTTTTTTTTTAATCTTGCCTTGTTAAAACATTAGAACTAGTGGAGTGAGTGGAGTTTTTTCTTCCTTAAGAGTTATTGTGAAAATCACAGTCACTTTATTAACAGTTAAATGCATGCAACTTTGTCTGTCTGTACTTTATGTAGAAACATATTGACAGCTCACATTCTCATAAAGTAATTGTAATATTATTGTAATATCATTGTAATATTATCAGTATTATTATCAATATTATAAGCGCTGCATGATACAGGCTAACAAAAACTCATACAGTATGAATGTGCTGTGCGAGACCTGCAGTGGACAGCAGAGCAGAGGAAGGGCCATTTGGCCAGCCTTTATGTACATTAGTTTTTTGGGCAAAGTAAACTGATGCTTATTGTGTGTGTCTCATGGCACCACACACTGAAATGCACATGTCATCTCCATTATGGATGCACCAATTTGTTGGTGGAATATTGGTTTTCAGCCTATTAGCTAATGGGATGACATTAACTGATGGCAATGGCCAATATCTATCTGGCCAGTTTTGTCCAGGACTCAAGACCAATGGTGTCATGTCGATAGAAAAATGTGTTTTTGATAGACAAACATCTTAAAGGACAAAAGGGGATTTTGGGGGATTTTATTATCAATATTATGATGCGTGTCACTGAGGAAGTGACATTGGATTGACTGAGCATGTATTGCGTCTCTTCTCTTGCTATTACTGTTCATAATCACTGGCTGTCCCCTTAGTTGACTGAGGCATGAGACCCGTGAAAACTATAATAACTCTTGAAGTGTTGCCGCATTACTGACCATTCACCCTGTCAGAGGAAAACATGTTGCGCTATTTAGAGAGAGTAAACAGAGGCACTGTCACAGAATAACATGAAACAGAAATGGACCACCAACACTAGGAGGGAACAGGGTCACAGTTTCCCAAAACCTGGGTCTCACGGAGATGGCTCCTCATTCTCATTAGCGGTTGCATCAAGTTACATTATGGTGCATTCAGGCTCTATCCAGTATAAATGAGTATTGGGCAAAGATGAAATATGCTTTCATGATGTTTTCAAATGGAGTCTTGCAAAATTTTGTTTTTGGCAAGAAACTAGAATTAAATAAGCTACATTTGTTTGAAGGAGAGATTTGTGGGAGTAGGTAGTTGTATAGCGGACTAAAAAAGCTTCATAAATGATTCATAAAGTTTTTTGAAATGGAATTTGTGCTCATTCAAAGATAGTATAATGAAGGCCTAAAATACTTTAAATCAGTTCAGCACTATCGGCCAAATTGTTCTTTCAAACATCGGTACCGATATTGGCCCAGAATTTCACAATTGGTGCATGCATCCCTCATCTCCATATGTATTTGTTTCCACGCATGCAACATATGAGCAGTTGTTTGAATGTGTTCCCTTCCTTCCTGTGTGTGTGTGTGTGTGTGTGTGTGTGTGTGTGTGTGTG
>OMLB01017169.1:6562-20763 GCA_900302555.1 Myripristis jacobus
TTGTAGAAAAAAAAAAAACAACCTTTTCATAAATCTATATATAACTATATATAAATATATATAATATAAATACCCATTTTCACCATGTTCATCTGAATACGAGGCTAAAATGGAGGATAAAAAAGTTGCATTTTCAATAAAAAAAAAACAAAAACAAAAAACATGTGGATGCAATGTGGATGTTTCCTTATGCAAATTAATCAACCCTGATGTTCGGAGGCATTTCAGGGCACATGCCAGGTCTAATAGTGCAAACTGGCCTCTTTTGAGGTATTTGTGTAATGACGGGAGCCAATCAGGACCAAGGTGTCTAAAGTCTAAAGCAACATCATCAACAATATCTTCATTAAACACCTTCAATCACATATGTATATTTAAATAAATACATTAAATGAATAAAGAGCCTTCTTCTGTTAGTCATTTTCTGTTTGTAATGAAATGTAGGGCATACAAATGTGTGTGTATTGAAACATAATTTGTGTTTAAGCTCCACAACTACACACATTGTGTCTGTCCCATTTTCTGCCTGCCCATTTGAACACACTTGGCTGTGGAATGTCTTTGCCTCTTTATCTTCCCTTTAGACCAATTAGCTAAATCTGCTGCACAAAGTGGGCACGCCTACCACACCCCTGAGGCAGCCAGCATAGTTCAGAGGCCAAACGCACAGGAACACACAGATACATGCACACACACCCACACACACACAAACAGAGGCATGCATGGACACACGCCAGAAACCATCAAAGCAAACACACCTTGAGCCGTACGTGTTTCAAGGTGTGTTTGCTTGATACAATGAAAATGGCAGGGAAGTACACATGTATCATCGCAATCTGGCCAATAGGAATTCCAGATATGCTCCCATGGAGTTGGGACGGACTGACACAGCAATCCCTAGGCCCTGTCTGCCAGAGCAGCAAAAATTATTCTAATAAGTATGTAGATACAAAATAAATTGATCCCCGATTTGCAGTGCCTACAACTGACATCAAAAATCTGTCCAGATTTGCTGAAGTGTCTTTGAGCAAAGCACTGAATCCCCTCCAGCCCCACAGGTTCACTGGAACCACAAAGAGGATTTTGGCTCTGGCCTCTTTCCCAACACCACCTCAAAACAATCTCGCTGCGGTGGTCATAATGATAATTTTCTGATATCTCTTTGTTTTGAAGTGGTATTGGAAATTAGGCCAGGGAATATGCAGGGAACTGCTCTACATAATCCTTGGGAATGTTCAAGGATTAACTGATTCTTACTGTACACACACTACTTCAGGTTAATACAGCCGTAAAAAAACACATGAATAAACATGTGTATGCATTTGTGCATATTCAAGTACACACACTGCAAAACAAGTCCATATTTAAAAGGTTTTGGTTTTGTGTCTTAACGTCTACTGAGGTCCATCTGAGTCAATGTTGTTAAATAAGGTGGAATACATCATGATAACATAATTTCTTCATTTTTGGATTGTTTTTACAAAATGTTTTTGTTATTGCAAACAACTCATGATCTAATACAATGATACATTAGCCTATATTTTATTTTTTTCAGTTCTACATTGAATTACATGTTAGAGTGGAATTTTTTGTAGTATAACAAATATGTGTGCCATATTCTTACATCCATGTTATGGGATGAAGATACATTTGCTTAACATATGTGAAGGTATCCTCCATGACATGACGGTTGGTGAAATGTAAAACAATGTCAATGATCATCTGGAATCATGTAAATGGTATCCACTAATTTGTCAACAGCCAAACTGGAGCAAACACAGCTAACTAATGTTGCATTCACGGCATATCAGAGAGGTTGGAAATGTGACCTGACAGCTCATCCTGATGACTTGAGTGTTCACACATTTGTTCAGATTGTTGCCAATTATTACAGGTGACAATGAGAGACATTTACAGGCTAACAGTGCTAAAACTAATGTTAGTCTATTATATAAAGACTGTCTAGGCACCTATAATAGGTATTATTACCAGCAACACGTTCATGATGAATTTCATTCTTGTCAAAATGTTACATGTTCTTGACATTGTAAAGTAAAGTGGGAGAAATCGTGCGGAAGAAGGAAAACCCCCAGTTTCCAAGTGGTAAACATGAGTAGGGAGAGAATGTGTACAGTTTTTCTGAGTAGCAATCTTGTATTTATCATTCTAATAATAAGGCATGAATGCAGCATTAAATAACTTTGTGCGGCTTTTTTCAGTTTGAAGCAAGAGCATTAGGTTTCCTAATTATTAGCCATCTCCTCCTGTCTTTTTTTGTCTTGTCCTTAACCAGTGAGATTATTTCTGCCTCCAGAGCATCTCTGTCTCCGATGTTTGTCACTAAAACTCCCGTCTGCCAGTGAAAATGCCCAAGCACACTCTCTCAAATCAGCAGTCACAGAGAAAAAAGCTTTGACGACCTGCCAGCGTTTTGCTGCTATAGAAGCTCTGCATCTGGTCCCTCTGTCAGCTGTGCACAGGGACAATTAAGACATGCATTACATTTTCCCCCAGGCATTTTTTCAGTATTAGGCTAGATGAAATAAGATGATAAATACTCCAAAGGTCAGTAAGAGGGTAAGGCTAAGATCTAAGAACACAGCTGGTGAGACCGCTTATCAACTTCTCTTTCTGCGCTTTTTTTTTTCTTTCTCTTTTTCAAGACTGTCAAGTTCAGCCCGTGGTCATTGTGGAGGTCAATGTCGGGACATTTTCAAAGGAGGAAAATAACAATTGCAATATAAGAACATCAGTGCATCACTTCATTGGCTTGATCATAAGCACTGTACATTTATTGGGCTTAATTTCGCACTGTGAGTGAAAGTAGACTAGCATTGGTACATCACTGTGGCAGGCAGATTTCAAAATTGTAGAAATCCCTGGTGCTGAGCTGAAGAGTTGAGGTTCAGTTTTTCTGTGTTTTTTTTTTTTTTTTTAATTATTATTTCCTGTCTTGTGCTGTTTTTGGCTGCAGCAAACTTCTCCCTCCCTGTGTTTGTCATTAAAACCCCAATCAGGGATTTTTGTCCTGATTTTTTTTTCAAATACATTCATAGTTTGTAGAACGAGGGCTTAACTTTTATCGACCTTACTAATGCAAATCAAGCTTTTACAGCCCTGACATACATGGAAAGCTCATGTCTAGCTGGCTTTTTCCAACCCTGATGTCTCCCAGGAGGCTTCACTGCGCTCTTTGCCAGTGTCTTTGGTGAGTGGGTATTGTTACAGTTAAGTGACACGGCTCCAAGACGGCAGATCTGCAGAAGGCATTTCGCTTTTTTTTCGTGAAATCAAAATTGCTGTCGATGTTGTGTGAAATGCTTGGCGGATGATGGCCTAAAGATATTTTTCTCTGGTTTCAAATGGATAATTAATTAATTGCTTGCGGAATAAACTCACATAATTCATACTTCTCATGTCACAGAGATGGTGGACTGTTTGGCATTTTGCATATAAACCAATCTGAGGTGTGCCTCACAGCTTGAGTTTTCTTCCAGCTCTCTCTGTCTCTTTCCCTCCTTCCTTCTTTCTCTCTCTCTCTCTCTCTCTCTCTCACACACACACACACACACACACACACACACATACACACACCAGAGACACACGTGGGAGGGTTGACGCCGCGCTGTCTGCAGCGCGTTGAGGAGTATTGTTATTAACTGTGGTGTGAATAGAGGCAGCGGTACATCCCCTGCTCTCTGGCTGCTGCAGAGCTGCAGGGCTCGGCTTTGTTCTGCGCTCCATAATGGCACGCCATAATTACAGTCTTAGCAAGAAGACACACAGGCAACGTCTGCCTTATCCCTCTCCTCACCTCACCTCGCATGGTAACATAAGTACACACAGGCACGCCCTTCTGTCATATGTACCTATGTAAATATGTGACAGTGTCACTTACGTGTATGTTTGTCACTGTCATGAATTCTGAATGCGTTGCCACAACAACAGTCGCACACATCAGGCAAAAATGACGACGTGTACTTTAGCTTCACATAGCCGACTGCCTTACACACTATCCAAAATCACGTGGGAATACTTTCTGAAACAAAACTACTTTGGTTAAAGGAAGTATTTGGTATTTGTATGTCTTCAAATATTGATTTCCATGATTTATAATCATAGAATGCACAACCTCACCACTAATTTTTCTCTATGCTAGTTTTTCATGCAGCTTCTGAAATTGTTATTCCATCAGATCTCACCAGGCTAGATATGATTTACATCCAACTTGACAGTGAAATGTGACCTCTGTGGTCATATCACAGTTAAGATGTCATTATCCTGTGGAATTTGTAAAAACAAATGGAAACGGACATTCTTGGGCTTTCATAATCGTTTTTGATGAGAGTGTCTTCTTTTAACTTGATTTAAAAATATTGAGTAGTTGATGTGGGGCCCATGGTAACATGCATGAATGAGACGGCAGCAGTGGAGACTTTTAATGCAAGTCCTGCACTCCTGCTTGTATCCAACCCAGTCTCACAGCAGTTTGTTTTTTTTTCATTCACATAGATACAAATTTAATTCATATCATTTTCTGGGTCCGTGAACACAATTTTTATGGAAATTGCTAAATTCTGGTAGCTTTAAAAGGTTCATTATCATGGTTAAGGTTAGGAAAAGTTCATGGTCAGCGTTAGGCAATGTTAACCCTACGTTATGTAACGTAACATAATGGGAAACTGAGCGAAAGTTGTGTTGATTGAGCCATCCACCACTCCACCTTCCTGCTAATGTGGACTTTGTCTTACAAAAAAATTAACAATTCGCATGTACACAAACCTATAGATTAAATTTCAAAACTATATCACAAACTGCTGAGACTGTACTGGTGTATCAGCTGTTTAGGTGAAGAGGGGAGTATGGGGATGTAACCAGCGCTGGTGGGATCATATTGTAAACAGTTTCATAGATTTCAGCTGGATTCACAATTTCCTAGAGGGCATTCTTGAATCACCTTTACCATCAGCACACTCATCTTTATGCAGCCATGTCTCAGTGTTGCACTGTGGTGGTCATAAAGTCTTGCAACCTGCAACTGCTCATTTGTTTGGCATAAGCAAAGCAACAGTGGAATATACAATCCATGAGATGTCAGATGTCCTTTACTCCATGTGTAAAGTTTACAGAAACCTTCCAACACATGATTCCACACCTTAGAACCACCATCTTGTTTGCTGGGGATGTGTCGTGTCACGGCAGCAATTTCTTTTTCCGGTGAGTACAAATTAAGATGACTGATAATGTCCAGACTACAGGCAGTAGTGTAACTGTGAGCCAGGCCACTTCCTCACGTGGGTTGACAGACTGGATATCAGTGCAACCTAACTGTGATTTGCACACATCCAGACTCATTTACTGCAGCCTGGGGCGATCAGATATCAGAAATAGGATACAAGTCACACTAAGTGACAGTCTAAACTAGCCTTAGTGACAACAAACTTCAGCACAGTTTAATAGGGCAATCGTTTTCAGCCTCAAAAACCATTCTAAATGTTCTTTTTGAAAACAAAATTCACAGTACAGTCACATGTGGTTGTATTTATTCAAAATACATTTTCAAGTTTCAAGTTCAAGTTTATTTAGAGCCCAATATCACTGTTAACAGTGTCAAAGGGCTTTCCATGCCTACAGGTTTACAACAAACAGGACGACACCCGATGACTCAATCCTCACAGCAGGCAAGAAGACACTCTCCAAGAAAAACAAACAAACAGCTGAACTGGGAAAAATGGAAGAAATCTTGAGAAGGACCACAGAGAGAAGACACCCCATTCCTGGGCAGTGAGCAAATTACAAACAATACAGTCATAATGCAAATGCAAGAAAGCACAGTAGCAGAGAAAATGGCAACAGAAGCAACAGGAGGCCTCGGCCGATGCAGCAGACAGACACAGGACGAAGACCAGCCACAGAGCAGCTGCGGCAGCCGGGACGAGGGGGATGGCGATGACGAGGAGGACAACTTTAAAGCAATTACTATTCATTCCTATGTTTGGAACTACTTTTTACAGCGTCTGCAATACACCCTAAACATTTGTAAACGTCCACTGAGCAATTCAGAAAAATGAAGGTAGCTGTTAGTCTGCTCTCAGACCATTGGTGGTGTCCAAAGCAATGCTCTGGGATATTTTCCACCTTGAAATTAGTGACATCTTGAAGTCTGTGCAATGTGAGGATGAGTTGGCAACATCAGTGCAGATTTGCAAACATCATTAGTTAAAGCTGGTTGAAGAGAAACATTCGTCTCTCTTCAATCAGCTCCATGTTGCCTTTGCTCTCAGTGGAAATCAACAGCAAAAATCAAAAGAAATTAAAAGCGGTCTTTCATTGCTCTATCCACAGTTAGGTTTTTGGCAAGGTGCGCAGAGCCACAAACACCAATGGCGTAGGAAGGGAGCATGTAGAACATAAAGGAATAAGTTAGCCTTAAGGTATGAAAAAGAAAAGAACGGGAGAAGAGAGAGGTGAAATGACTGAGGTTAACTGTGGTTGTTTCTAGGCTCAGTTTCAGTCTATATATTAATTGTAACAGATTGGCAAGCATTCTGTCAGAGTGAATTAATTAAAGTGATAATATATGACATTTTCATATTAACACAAGTCCAATTTGCTACTGTCTATCACTTGTGATATAATACTGTAATGTTTCTACCTATGAGCAGTTCATGAAAGCTTTTACATTTTGCTGTTTGAAACACTCAGTGTCTCATAGATCTTTGCTGGAAAAACATCTGTGGCGCACAGGAAGTGATGCATTTCACATTTCCACCAGCGGAAACACTGGTTTGTTTGCAATAAACAGAAGAAGGCGAACTGGGTAGTTAGAATAAGCAGTGAAAGAGAAACTATGTTACGTTACGTTTCATTAGTGCCGTAAGTCACCCTCGTTGACTCGCCCTGCGGCACATGGCCTCGGGGAAAACCCCGCCGCCATCATAAGAGTTGTTCCAGTTGTCTGAAAAAACTGAAGTGAACTTGGTGAGCTCAACCCTCGGAGGGCTGAGGGAGCGACAATTGTGGTCACTCCAGAGGGGAACATTAACCACAATGCATTGCTGTTATCAGTTATCTCTGATGCAATGTCAGTTTGTAGGAGGGGAAAATGACAAAATGTGCAAGAAAATAAACCAATATCCACATAATTACAGTAATGCTATAGAAATTCAACCAAATGGTCACTTTATTTACTGCTGTATACTTCACCTTAGAACACAAGATAATAATGATGATAATAATAATACCTCCTATAGATATATATATGACAATGTTATTCTTTTTTTTTTCTTTTTTGTGTATGTGTGTGTTTTGAAGAAAAATTGAAGTCATAAAAAACAGAATTTTCAACTGCAAGAATCAGTGAAAGCCAAACTGACGAATGCCAGTGTATCACAATCCTCTGTAGAAAACATAACGTGGCTTCCTTGAGTTGGCAGGTGTTTCTAGCTGTAAAAAGCAACAAAAAGTAGCTGACAATCTACAAGGGCAAGAATGTCCCATTTAAACCCCCCACTCAAGTCCCCTCTGATCTCCAAGTGACTGACTGACAGGTGATTTCTGGGAAGTGCAGAGCAGAAACATCACAACAATGTCCGTGCAGCTCCAAATATCATGCCAAAATCCCCAAAACATCAAAACATGGCTCTTGCAGGGCTCCAGTTTAGTGCAAAGAAAAAAGCTCTGAAACTCATTGAAATATAAAGACTTATTTTATTGTCTCCTCCCTGCTTGTCTTTTTTTTCCTCCATCCCACTCTCCTCTCTCCCTGAAAGTGTAAACTGACCTGCTTGTCTTCCCACAAGCTACTAGGTCATACGCATCTGATCCCTCGTGCTCTCAGGCATCTCGTCTCCACTTTCATTGGTTGACAAATTGACTCATTAAATTCAAACAGCCACAGTGGTTGTTGGAATGCAATTATTGCCTTCCATTAGATGTTACCGAACATAGATGTTTCGTGAATGCACATAAAATGTACTTCATCCAAATGAATTCCTTCAGCACCCAAGCAACACACATTACATCCAATACAGTTTGTATGACAGAGACATACTCTGACCCACTTTTAACATTCTCACCCCTCCCCAAGACGGGACATCTGCAATGGCTCATACCATTGCAACTGTCAAAATTATTTGTGTGGGAAACAGTGACATTTTCAGCCACTGTTATTATCCTCAGAATTATTATTATTATGATTGTTGTTGTTGTTGTTATCATACAAGAATAGAAATTCCCTAATTAAAGATTTTTTTTTTAAAATGAATCATTTATGCTTGACATCTTGTTTAAGTTTAGGTCAGTTGTTTCCAGTAGGTGATTTGCTATTTTTAACAGGGAGGATGGTCCAATGAGTAAATACAACTTTAAGTTATTGAGTTAAATTAAATCAAACAGTCACATTACCTGCTCCACTCTCAAGTTACACCAAACATCTATGGTGGAAGGTATATCTGTAGTCATGTGTTTTTATAGAGGTGGCTTGGTCTGAGGTGCATTTTCAGCAGCACAGACAAATGATCATGATTGTTTGAATGAATGAATGATCATAGGAATATTAAAGGAATATTACAGGAATACAACAGGCAGCAGTGTGCCTCTATGATCCTCCTGCTCCTCCGTGACTACTCATTGCTAATTATCACTTTGATCATGTAGGTGACACCGTAGACTGCTATATAGTGTAAAATACTTGCATTTGCAGTTTACAGTTAAGAGAATATTACAGATCTAGGATGAAACTGGCAGATGGGTGGGACTCAAGGCACAATTACAAATCCATTTGCTACTTCAGAAACATGGACAGCACCATGGATTTATCAATACACAGCACAGTTAGGCTTCAGAGCTGTGGCCATAGATTCTAACCTGCACAAAGCTCACTCAGATAAAGGATCAAGGAGTCAGGCAGACCAGACTTAAGGCGCTTTTCCACTAGTACCTACTCGGCTCGACTCGGCTCGACTCTACTCGGTTTGTAAGCTTTTCCATTAGGTGGTAGTACCTGGTACCAGGTATTATTTTAGTACCTACTCGGCCGGGGTTACAAGTGAGCTGAGTCGAGCTGAGTCGAGCCGAAATGTGACATAAACAGAGTGCAGGCCACTGATTGGACAGGGAGTGACGACACAAAGCAAACCGGTACTGTGGTCAAATGAAGAGGTGGAGACTTTTCTGTGCTTGGCGGTGTGGCCACCTTGATATGACGACTCCACCGACAGCGAGGTGGTACTCAGTTGTAATGGAAAACCACCGAAACCGAGGTGAGCCTAGTAGAGTCGAGCCGAGTCGAGCCGAGTAGGTACTAGTAGAAAAGCACCATTACATATTCACTTAACCTCTGGCAGGTTAACAAGGGGGGATGCATTTTGGTCATTTTGTTAACAAGGGGGATGGCATCCACCTTTATCCCCTCTCAAATCACCTACTGCTTGTTTCTTCTTTGGATGGTGAGACTGAGACTGACACCGAGGTGAACTTGGAAATGATGGCTTCATGGAAGGACTCATGTCTGCAGTCACGCCATATAATTTCTGATGCACGAAAGAAAGAAAGAAAGAAAGAAAGAAAGAAAGAAAGAGAAGGAATCCCCCACATGGCATATGGAACCATCAATTTTCAGGCTTGCACAATTGAGATTTAGGAGAGTAACAATTTGTTCCCATGTTGCACCTCTACCCAGCCCTGCCGCCTGACCGCTTAACCTTTCGGTTTGTGTTTGAGAAACTGACAAGCTGGCAAAATTGTGCCACTAAATAACAGCATTCACACAGCGGGGAGGGTGTGCCCGGCGGTAAGAGAGGTGAGGCAGGGAGAGGAGGAATGTTGGCTGCAGATGAAAGCAGGAACGCTGGCTGGGATGTGTAATAACTCTCGACACATCAGCCCGTCGGTAGGATCCTAAAGACAGGAGACAAGAAGCAAAGCCTGCACTGCAAGGAATAAACGTGCCAAAACATCTCTCTCTCTCTATTTCTCTCTCTCCCTCTCTCTCTCTCTGTGTGTGTGTGTGTGTGTGTGTGTGTGTGTGTGTGTGTGTGTGCATGTGTCTTCCCTCTCCTCTCCTTCTCTCTCTCACCCTGACTTCTCTCTTTCTGTCTCTCTCACTGTGGAGTTTAAGAAAATAAATTCCGTCCCCCTCTCTCTCTCTCTTTTTCTGTGTGTGTGTGTATACATGCATGTATGTGTGTGTTTGTGTGTGTGTGTGTGTGTAAGGGTGATGGTGGTCTCCTCAGTTTCCAGTGATGGATATTTAAGGGAATAAGGGAATTCCTTCATTTTTAGCCCAAAACATTTTTTTTCCATATCAGTGAAACTAAACTTTTTTTTCCAGATTGATAAATCAAAACAAGATATTACAAAATGCGACTTGTGGATAAGCTCTGACTGCAGAGGTCATAATGCCACCCTGTATTTTGACACAGGAAATGTCAGTGAAAGCCTAAAGGAGAGTTTCCAAAGCCAAATAATCCTTATTGCTGTTTTTTACACTGAGCTCACGCAGGCAAAGTGACAGCAGAGCCTTCAAAGACGCCGTCAAAAGCAAGATTAGCGGCTAAAACTTCAAGGTGGGTGCGCAGGCCTCGGGGCGAACCTGAAATACCGACATTGTCCTCACTGTCCTCTGTTTTGTCCTCTTATTGACACGACTAAAAAGTTTAATATCACTTGAACATCCAGTAGAAACTTCATACTAGTAGGTATTAAGTCGGAGGCCAGGTAGTTTATACTTTTATGACCATCAAGGGTAAATATTATGAATTATTATGACCACTTTATGATGTGCTAATTTTTTTTTCCTTCTTGTTTTTCTTCCAGGTTATGCCAATAAATTTGGGGAATTTAAACTAATCAGGTGAATAATCAATTATATTTAAGTTCATAGTAAATAGTTTATTAATAGAATAACTTTATGGTCACTTGAAAAGCCATCTAATAGATCGCTGCATGTTGATTTAGCAAAACCCTAAGACGATAAACTGAAGAAATTCTTTTCTTAGTGTCTTCGATCTTGTTCATCAATTTTTCAACCAATCAGCATTTTTTAATATGTATATCTATGCATCAAAGACTATTTTAAGCAATTTTTTTGTGAAAATGTGTGTGTTCATTGGAAATATTCAAAATTAAAAGGCCTTTCATATCTTCACCTTGTTTTACATTTATTTGGTGATTCAAAGAAGGGAAGAACGGGATTTTTTTTGTTTTGTTTAAATTTGTATGCAGGCCTACAGCCCGGGTTTTTCCATCGGAAAGGAGCGTAATGAGAGATACTTCACTGGAATTACAGTGTCGGACCCTCTGGTTTGCCAAAATCACACGTTTTGAGTTTCTGTAAGAGGGGCGATGTTTGTTGGAATTGTCCCTCAGCTTGGACCACAGGCAGCGCAGTGTGTGAGTGTGTGTGTGTGTGTGTGTGTGTGTGTGTGTGTTTATGAGTTGTACTCAATCATTTCTGTCATGTCAAACGTAAAGGTTTATTGCGTCCATCAAAACGGAGTAAAACGGAGTCGGGGTCATCAGTGTAAATGTATATTTGTGTATCTGATGCAAAACGGAGCGCATGTAAATATCCCGCCGTTTCATTATCAACCTATGAGCTTAATTTGATCTGATCTGCCTCTAATTTTACATTTGGCAGGCAGGAAGAAATTGATTCTGCATGTAGACAATGTGGTCCAGCCTGTGCGTAATCGTTTTTTTTCCCCTTTTAATTCACAAATAATTCTCCTTTTAGCACCAATTGTCACAGACCTTTTTTTTTTTTTTTGGAAGGGGTCGGGTCGAACAAATTTGTATATTCATATATATTAGCGTGGGTGCAAATTTGATCTTTCAAGTGAAAATATCTAACAAAAAATAACAGGAATCTAGTTTGATTCATATTTAAAATATATAAGCACTTTCAGGACAAGATGATAGTTATGACCTATAATAATATATCATACTGACCACGTAATAATATCGTTTAAGTCATCAGTCCTTTATCCGCATGTCCCCAGAAATGCTTTGGATATAATTTGGGAAGTTTTAGTGCCAAATAATACCAATGAAAAATGTGAATTAATTTTATTCTGTCTCCGTGGACCCCAGGAAGAGTAGCTGATGTTACTCACATCCGCGAATGGGGATCCTAATAAAATCATAAAATCCATCGGGGGGTTGAACCCCCTGAATGGGCAGTTTGCTCATACTTCTGTCCAGAATTTGACACTTTGTGATTTATAATTTAGCATCTTATATGGCTTCAGTTTAGATCCCTAAAAAAACATTTGGGCACTTATTTTCCGCCAAAACCAAGAAGAGCGAGCTCATTGTCTCGGAGTTGGACATGATTTGTGTGACACGGTAAACCGCTGCAGCCAATGAGCGCACTGTGTGCCAAGAGGAGGCAGAGAACGGTCTTTTCCATTCGCACAGTGCGCTCTGGAGGGGAGGAACACACTCCGCTCCGGTGCCAAGTTCCTCTTCACAAACCAAAAGATAACAAGAGCCGACTCGGTTATTCTGGACGGGGAGAAGGGGGAAAGCAGCGTGATTCCAGGGATATTAAGTATTTTCTCGGCTTCTTCTTCTTCTTCTCTCGGCTCGTAACCCCGCGGAGTGTTGTTTGTACGCTTTGGGATATCATGCGCCGTCTCCGTGCCTAGAGGACTCCATGGTTGTGAAGACAGAGCGCGGCATTTATGGACCCTTCAGGAGGGATGTAGCGGAGGGTAAACCCACCTAACCCCACTTTAACCGCTTTTGCATTTTGCAGGAATATAGTTTGCCAGCCTATTTAAGGTTGGCATAAATCTTAGTGTGGTAAATTCCGAGTAAATAGTGTCAAAGTGGTGTAAGGTGCATGGGAAAATGGTCTTTTAAGGAAGCAAAGCGTAAATAAACGCCTCAAGTCGTGTGACTGATGGGCGGTTGTTTTCTTTTGGTGGTTTGCCTTACGATGATCCGCGCCTGGAGGTCATACTGACGCTTTTCACACCACATCACTGCCCCTCACACCAATGATGACTATGAGCTCAATGTCGGATAGTTTGGTCCCGTCTGATCCGTCCAAATCGGCGTTTCTGGAGTTCGGCGGCCACGGATATCCCGGACACGCCGGGCACCAGCAGCCCTCCCCCGGCTTGTCCCACAACCACTACCCGGTTCACGGCCTGCACGCTGTCGGACCCTCGCAGCACGACGGACCCTTCTCCTCCGGGGCGTCCTCGTACGGCCGCCCGCTGGGCTACCCGCCCTACCACAGCCCCGTGAGCGCGCACCATCCCGGGGCCTACCTACCCTATCAGCACAGCGGTCACGGCGGCGCGCTTGGACACACCAGGCTGGAGGATGCGGGTAGGTTTCCACTGCGTGGAGAGGTGTTGTTTCATTTATTTATAGGATGGAAAACAGAGGATCTCACTTTGGAAACCTGTTTTTCTATTTTGCTCCCGAGTCTAACATTTCAGGCTAACAGGGCCTGTAAGTGTCTGTGAAATGAAATCGCACAGTGAATGCCATCAGGTTGATCTCAGATTTCAAAACGCAAATTCAGGTGCGTAAGATAGATAGAGAGATAGACATACTTTATTGATCCCAAACTGGGAAATTCACACGTGGCAGGACAGAAAAGAAAGAGAAAAATACAAAAACTAAGAAACACACCGGAGCTGCTGCAACAGGCTGCCACCTAACACGGCGCCAATCATCACATGTAATATGTACTTTAATATGCAGTAATTGCTGCTCGTGCTGCTACAAAATACCATTTAAAAGAAAAGAACAGTAAAAACGAAAGGGTAGGTCACATGGGCCGCCTGCATAAACTTTATAAAGGATCCCCTCTGTGCTTTAAATCTGCAAACATTTCACTGCAAAAGGCAGCAGGTCTCAGGTCAGTGGGAAGACTGGACTAAATTGTATAGAGCTGTGCATGCTGATGCTGAATGTAGCATGTGTGTTAAGCTACCGCAGACATCTGCCAGAGTAAAGGGCCAAAATGTTTTTTCTTTCCACTTTCGGATCATTCTGTATTGCGATTGTTCTTTAGAGTTATGATTGTGTGCAATAGAGGATAATGTCCAGTGTAGCATTACGTTGTGTCGCCTACACCACCATGCACAAGAACATTTCAACAGTCTGGGATAAAACTGTCTTCGACCGTAATCATGGGCGCTCTACTGGAAATGGTTGACGTAATTTAATCTAATAATAAG
>OMLB01017172.1:0-30424 GCA_900302555.1 Myripristis jacobus
GTAAAGTGTGACAGCCTTTTACTCAAGTGTATGTGAAAGTGAATTCTTGGAAATATATGTAAATATCTGATCGGAGGAAAATGCTGTTTATCTGTTAATATTTACAGTTTCTTATAATTTTTGTTATTATTTTTTTCCTTTTCCATTGTCAGGCCTTTAGAGATGGCATGTGTAAAGTGACAGAAGAACACAGTGTCTCTCCGCCGCTGCTGGTGTCCAAGAAGGAAGGTGAAGGGAGTTATGGGGCAACTCTGACCGTTTCAGGTTTCTCCCCCTCCGAGGCTGAGGCGCCGAGGGTTGATAGTGAGGTTGCTGAAGAATCCAAACCGTCGTTGGATCTTCACCTCTCCAGCACACACACTGTGACAAACACGCACGTGCCAGGTGTGGACACACCGCCTGGCCTGCAAACTAATGCCAGAACACACGTGCCGTCTGACACTTCGCAAGGCTTTGAAGCAGCATGTCAGGGGGAGCCACAGTTTCCACAGGGTCCACAGTTTATTATGCCCTTAGCTCCCCTCAGCATTAGCCCCGCACTGCTATGTCGGACAAGCAAGACTTTGGAAGGAGACCAAGACTGTGCCAAAAGGTTTCTCAATGACAACAGAGGCCACAGTTGTGCTAATATACAACCTCGTGTACTTTGGCCAACCTTTGAGGGGATTACCAGCAAATCGCTTTTGGAGAGCAAAGAGAAGGAGCAGTTTATTCATAAAAAGACAAATACTGTAAGGTGTGTGGAGGAATCTTCACTAGAAGAGCAGAAAGAGAAGCTGAATGTCCATTCAGATGAGTGTCTGAATAGAGATTTAACAAGTTTTACGTTGTCTAGTGGTGACACTGCAGAGTGCGTCCACAGCAGCAGAACTATCAGTACCATTGCTCAGGAGATCAGTGACCTCAGTAAAGAACTATCAAATTTGGCCGTTGTCCCTGGAAATAATTTCCTCATCTCAGAGAAGGACCATATTGCATATTTCACTTTAGACTTAGACGACCCGTTTGTGTCCAGGGTTACAAAACCCGACACCACAGGACTGCGATCTGACCAGGCAATCGACCAGCCTGAATCAAATCAGGAAGAGGCCGTCAACATGCCTCACAAGACTCACAAAGGCACCTCGGAGTGCAAATCTCGCTCCAAAAAGGAGAAGTCAAACGGTCATCATCATCCTGCACAGACTTCCAAGAAGCAGGAGAATTTATCTCATCATGTCCCGGCCCACCATGCCCCCAAAATACAAGACACTCATCCACTTAAGGGAGGAACTCCCATCAAACTGGATTCTCTGCATGGGCTTGAAAACAAGGAGGCTGGATCGATGACTGTGATTGAAACTGTTGTGGTGACTGAGAAGGTTGCCACCAAGTCACACAGCAAAAAGAAGAAGAAACACACACAGAACACCACAGCAGTGAAGACTGAGGTGGAGCCCTTAAGTGGAGCAGAGAACGGAGTTCAGCAGAATACTGCAAAGGGGAGGATTGATGCTTTTGAGGGCAAACTGGGCGCTAAGTCTGGGAAAGCTAAAGAGACGTCTGCTGGTTTTCCCACTAAGAAAGACAATGTTCAGTCTGATAGTGTTGTGATAAAGGCCCAGCAACCTGAGGCTAAGGCAGCAGAGCTTCCACATAGCACAGACCATAGAGACCATCAGCAAACCAGTTCAGCTGGTCCCTTGAATGATGATGCCATTAAAAGGCGACGCCTGTCAGAAAATAAACTTGGAAAAATGGTCAGTGTTTTGGAATCTAAACTGAGAAAGCCAGAAGTTTCAATCCAAACACAGAGAGAGGAGCCCAAAGGAGATGTGGGAGCAACTCGCAAGAAGGCCTACAGTGAAGTGGTCAAACAGAAATCACACACACTTAAGGAAGGTAATGGAATTGGATTTGTCATTTATGCCTATCTATGCCTTGATTCAAATTTATAGAGTGTTTTTTAAATCCTATGGACCTTTTTTTGTCCACTTAAGCAGCTATGCTAAATGGCAGCATGTATGTGTACACACATTCTGCATACTTCTGCCCTATTATACGCAGATGTCAAAGTGGTGCAGCCTATCCAGGCAGAGTCGGTCAGCGAGGACCCCCAGAGTCTGTGTCTGTGGTGTCAGTTTACGGCTGTCTTCACCGACTACACTGTCTCCTGGAGCAGAGACGGCACTATCATGGCAGAGATCAAACGAAGGTATTTACTGTTGGTCATGCTTGTACTGTGTATTTCTTTATAATTATGGACAATTTCTCATCCTTACATAGCACTATCACATAATGTGCGCTCCTAAAGCTCACCCCAGTACCCTCAAATCCCTCTGACTCACCATTTAAATCTCAGTTTACAGTAATGGTACAGTTATAGTGGTGTGAGACAAGAGTATCTTTGACACGGTGGTGCTCTTCTCCCGTTCAAGTGATGACATTATAATCTATTTTGGCAGACATTACACCTTAGACGACAAAACCAACAAAGTGACGATGACTAAGCAATGACCTTAAGTGAAAGGAACACACTTCTGTTACATAATACCATGGCTCAAATAATAAAGTATGGTTGTACACCAGATTTCAACAACAGTCAGCTGTTGCTATTGCTTCACATGAGCATTTCTCTGGGATATACCGAAACAATGACAGACCGGCCCAAACAACACATATTACGGCATAGAAATGAGCTTGGTTGATCATGTACACTCTTGCTCAAATATTAAACTTGATCTACAGTACACATAACTTATTACTACCTATGTTAGAGCAAAATCAAAGTGCACCACAGAATTTTCAGATCCTACAAGAGAATGATAATTCAGACGTTTAAATGATGCATTTTGTGATGCCGTGCCTCTTTTTGAAGTGCAGGGGATGAGAGCCGAGTGTCACTGATCATCTCCAAGGCTTCTCACAAAGACCTGGGCAAGTACCAGTGTCGCCTTAGTAACTCACATGGATCAGTCAACTTGGACTACCTGCTCACCTATGAAGGTAAGATAGAAATCAGTACATGGTACAGTACATGGATGAGGCAAGGGAGCAGATATAATGCTGGATAGTTTCTAGCAGATGTGCCTCCCTGTTTTGTGACTCTTAAACTCTTTTTGTAGTTCTCAGCGAGATTGTCATCCCTGCATCTCCAAAGAACCTCCAGCGTAAGTTTAAAATTCACAATTTTACTTTTAGGATTTAAAAGCCCAATCCGAACGTAACCCAAACCAACTCTCACACCACAGGATTAAAGATGATTTTTACTCTCGAAATATTTCTTCCACCTCTCAAATATTAAGAGTGTGCTCTGTTCTGCAGGTTGTAGTTCCCTGCTTCTGAATAAACAGCTAACAGATGATATAGTTTGTATTTCACTTTCTTTTCTCCTGTTTTACAGCTCCCCCTGTGGAGGTGGAGGGTGAGGAGGAGGACATCCACTGTTCCAGGCTCATGTTCAGAGAGGATTTCCTGTCTGATCAGTACTTTGGAGAGAACCAGCCTGCCAGCATCATAACCGAAAAGGTCCACTTCGGCGAGGGGATGCACCGTCGGGCCTTCCGGACCAAGGTGCAGACCGGCCTGGTGCCCATCTTAACGCCTGGACACCCCTGTGTGCTCAAGGTGCACAACTCTGTCAGCTACGGGACCAAGAACAATGAAGAGCTTATTCAGAAGAACTTTAACTTGGCTGTGGAGGTAAGAACTTCACACGACTCTCAGCCCATAGCGACAACATTTTGCAGCGATCAGTTCCCACTGGGTGAACACATGCTAAAACGTATACGCACACATGGCACTGTACTGCGCCTTGGTAAATGTCCAGGTCAAACAGATGTTATGTTAAGGTACATTTTCTTCTTTTGAGTCCCAATACACAACAACAAAGAATAGGTCCTGTTTTACCAGCCTACAAATGCTTTCTTTTCCATTCATACTTATCAATATCTGCAGAAAGCTCCTGATACAGAAAGTAACTGTGCCATAATTTACTTTTTGCTTTGTAGGAGTGCCAAGTCCAAAACACAGCAAGAGAGTACATTAAGGCGTACACTGCTGTGGCCCAGTCTACTGAAGCCTTTGGAGACGTCCCAGAGTGAGTCACACTTAGGCTATGCTGATTTTTGGACTGTGTGCACTGTACACTCACATCTGTCCTCACATTATTTCCCCATACAATGGTACAACTGCTGCTAAGATTAAGCCACTGTGTTCCATGCCTCCGCTAGGATCATTCCCATCTACCTGGTCCACCGTCCATCCAGTGACATCCCTTATGCCACACTAGAGGAGGAGCTGATTGGCGACTTTGTCAAGTACTCGGTCCGGGACGGCAAAGAGATCAACCTAAAGAGGCGGGATTCAGAGGCGGGACAGAAATGCTGTGCCTTCCAGCACTGGGTCTACCAAAACACTGACGGCAACCTGCTGGTTACAGACATGCAAGGTTGGGGAGAAACAAGAGATTATATATTTCAACATGCATGCAAATATACAAACTTCAAATGCAGTCAGTTACACACACAAATGCAAATTCTTCAGTTCACTGGTGTGTATCACTAATTTTTATACAACTTCCAAATGACAATTTAGAGCCCTGAGTTTTACTCTGACTTATGTGGTTTTCAGGAGTGGGCATGAGGCTTACAGACGTTGGGATAGCCACCTGCAAGAAAGGGTAAGTATGTTTTGGAGGGCAGTATGAACATTGATGAAAAATAGACAAAAGAAAAATAGACATGTGTTATCAATGAATGAATTCAGGGTTAGGGTTAGGGTTAGAACAGTCCTTGAGACTATGTCCCAAATCTGGGTCAGTGGTTTTGCCAGCCAATGGGAACATTAGTAGTGCAAGGCATTCAGCATATTCTCTTTTGCTGTTTTCTTAACATTAGTGCTAAGATTACCACACTGACAAAATGATAGTTTGGCCTGATGGTGGTGCTTGAGGAAAGGTCATGCGGTCACCAGTGGGCAGTGGTCTGTAACTTTTTGTTCCAGCTCTGTATTTGCACCCCTGATGCAGTTGAGGGCGTAATGCTGATTGCTTGAAACAGATCTGGAGCAAAAACCTGCAGGAGAGGGAGACCTTAAGGATTTGGTGGAGTACCGCTGCTCCAGGGGCTCTTATGAATGTGCTCAGCAGATTTGAAAAGATTCTGATAAATGATATTCACGTTATCAGGTTCACAGCCAGGATCTGTGGTGGCAGACATGATGTCATTCAGGGCGAATTAATAATATCCCTGACCTGTCATTTCAGGGATATAATTACTCATTAAATGTCAGTTGCAGATTTTTGCAGCAAATAGGCCTGCTTATGAGGTGTCGCTGTTTTTCTCCCTCCAGATATAAGGGCTTCAGGGGAAACTGTGCCACCACGTTCATCGACCAGTTCAAAGCTCTGCACCAGTGCAACAAGTACTGTGAGATCCTGGGCCTCAAATCCCTGCAGCCCAAACCCAAAAAATCCAGCTCCGGTCACAAGCCTAAGCCCCCGCCTTCTGCTGCACCCAAGAAAAAGACATTCGGGCCTACATTGAAGAGCAAGTCATGATAGGACGAGAGTCTTGGACTAAAGGCATTTTTTTAAATTGAGATGATAGAGTAATCTTTCATTAATGTGCCTCGCTCTCTCTGTGACTCTTGGACTTGGACTTCATCCACAGGGGCTTTGATCGGATGAAGCGGACTTACATATTTTAATAGAGGTGTGCAAAGATAAGGACGTCTTGTGCTCCAGTATGGATAGACGATGGAGGACATTCTGTTTTCTCTGTCTTGTATTTGACCTTTGACTCTGATGGGAGTTACTGTTACACAACCAATGGCTGTCGTTTAAAAGTAGTTTGTTTCATTTCACATGCCTACAAATTAGGAAACATTTAAATGAATGAGTTCACCATAGATGGTTTTTGTACAATAGATATTTCTTTGTATCTACAGTCTACATAAAGAGACATCATTTCCTTAGTTTTTGAAGAAACTGTGACAGTTGAAGAAAAAACTTGAAAATGATAATGTAGTTAATTAATTAATTTACAGTGTTGAACTGTAATGTCTTAGACTGCTTGGTTTATGAGGTGCAATGATTTTTCTTTTTTCTCTACAGATCAATGCAGTGTTTATCCTCTTTTTTTGTACTACCAATCTTCAAATTACATTTACTTGTTCCTTTGATAAAGGAAAATGTTTTCAAAAATAGATTGTATATGATATAATAGCAGAGGAGATATTTTATTTTGGGTTCCATTGTATGAGTGGCGCACTAGAGCATTTTTGTGTACCTTTAGTTAACAAAGACATCTTTGATGTTGCTAGATTTTTCAGATATATAAACGTTATTTAATGAATGTATATCCTGATGGTCAAACAACATTTTAGTTTATTTACTGATGCACAGATAGCCCATGTTTTCTATTTTTCATTTTCATTTACATAGGCCTACACCATTGTTTATGTTAGTGATTATGTACTTTGAGGTGTCCCAATGTAGGGAAGCAATGAACTTGGCTGAGGGAAGCATCTCTCTCTAAGTTCAGATTAATTTCCTGTATCGGGACATCTCAAGGTCACTTGCCAACAAAAATTGATTGATTGATTGATTGATATGCTCTGAAAATAAATGTTTTCTCCCCACACTATTTCTTTATGTCTCAGACCATTAAACAGACTGGCAACAGAGACATTACCAGCTGATTGGTGCTATACATGCAGAGAAGACGTGATTCTTGGTTTGGTATTTTAATATTTGGAACAATTTCCAGTCAATACACACAGTGATTTCAAACATCTGGCCTCATTTCAAGGACATTTGCGTCAGAGCTGTACTTTTAATCCGCCCATTCCAGCCTGTCCCCACTAACCTGACACCCCGAGACAAATGTCCACATGCAGACTACACAGTATCAGTTGTATGTCAGCAGTTTGATCATTGTCTCCCTCTGTCTGTATGAGATCACCTATAATTTCTTGGGGTTAATCAGACTATCACCTTTTACATCTCTGACCCAGTTCCCTGACATGACTCTTACATCAGAGTTATGGCCAAAATGTACTCATGTGGTGGATTTTTTGTTGTTAAAACAGATGCTGTTGGTTGAAACATGCTTTGTAACTTCTGGTCATGAGATGAATTTTGCTCACATCTCCTGTGATGTGGCCTCAAACCTTCGGGGTGAGAGTGAGGGGATGTACGCGGCTGACTCATGAATTGGCTTGAGAAAGGGGTAAGAAAGTGTTTTTTTCCATCTGTGTTTCTGTGAATGTCTGAGTGTCTTCATGTAAGGGGGATTTATAAAACACAGTTAGAATGTATTTATTAAATACATATAAAGTACAAAGACATTTGCACGGTATTTGCTCCTCATTTTTGCGGTTCACACGGCAGGGCTTACAGAAATACAGTCGTTAAGCGTCATGTAGCTGTGTGATTGTTTTGCTTGGACAGCTGAGTCATCTGCTGAAAAGGCTTTAATGATGATGGCAATGCAACACATGGCGACAACATGGAGGCGCTGAGTGTCTCCTAAAACAAGTGGGCCATCTATTCTTGCCTGTAAAGATCATGGTGTGGAAGAATCACTCTACTCTGGCACCACATTAGCACTTTGAATGCAGAGGCAAGCGGGTCAGACTTCGCGGCTGCAGATCATATACGTGTATCGACATTCTGCTGTTTCTATTTCAATCTTTAACTCTCCCTGCACGCAGTCATTCATCCTATAGACTGTAAGCTATATAGGAGACAATAAATAATAATATTTTAGGATTGATGTGGAAAGCGGCTATCATAAATAAAAAAAAGTTTTAATATTTCACTCTTGCCTTGTCATGAATCCATTTCATAACTACACATTCACATCAAAAGCATTCAGAAGCCACAGAGAAAAATAAAAATACATATTGAGTAACTACATTTTGGCGCAGAAAACCAGCATGTCTGAACGTCCATCTACACGTCCACAAACCAGAGAGTGGAGGAGGGGAAGCGTTTAAATCTCGCTGAGGCTCTCTTCTCACTGTAGCTATTTAGTGTGATAATGGCGTTTGATACACAGGACACAAACACCATTGTCACACTCCACAGCTCTAGAGGACATGGAACGATGGATGGATGGATGGACTGCTCATGTGAAATGATGGACGGAAGACCTGTAAAAATAATGAGAAAAGAGAATTGAGCAATGCATGGAATTAAAGAGAAATGAGGAGAGAGAGAAAAAGAGAGAGAGAAAGTTAGGGAAAGGTAGAGAGAGATAAGACTGATCAGTTACAAATGTTGAGTAATTTAAGGGGCTGAGTTTGCCGTCTGGTATTTCAGGACAAACCGTTCATGACTGCCAGTTGAAATGATACTCGGCTGTGGTGTAAGATTCTCCCCAAAGGCCCACCCACACAAAGATCTTTATTTTTTGCTCCCATGACTGTATAAGAGAGAAAAAAAAAACTGAACATTGTAGAAAAACACAGGGAAAAAAACATCACCTGGAACCAAACTGAACTAACTAATGTAAATATGCAGGCTGATCAGTGCAGCCATTCCTTTTCCAGCCAAGTGTGGGGACGGCCGCAGCTGTGCACGCATGTGTGTTGAGAGAGAGAGAGAGAGAGAGAGAGAGAAAGAGAGCGAGAGAGAAAGAGCGCAATTGTGTGCGATCCCTTACTCATTCTCCACGCTTGGCAATAATGCCTCAGTTTCTGTAAAATGCAGCTGGATAGCAGAGCAGCTCCAAATTGCTGTTTTTCTACACTGGATACATTAAGTGCAATTTCCACTTTCAACCATTTTATGTGACATACATTTTCTGAACAGAGCGTGGCACCACAAGTTGTTTTAACTGCTGAAACTGTTAGTACAAATTATTGTGCCTAAAAAAAATGCCTGTGATTTCAGGGTGCTGTCCTAAGGATTAAGGCCTGTGCAAGGCCAGGAACCGACTCACCATGAGACTCTGAGGCAGGTAGCTGGCTCCTCTTTTCCCCAATCATTCTTTGATACCCAGTGGTTACTCCCCCGCTGTCCTCGCTGCTGTACACTTTTTTTTCTGTTCCTTCCTTCTCTGCTCCAAGGAATCTTTGTCTCCGTGTCTTTCCTTGCTATACAGTAAAGTCCAGTGGTAGCGCGTCCGGAGCTACGTCAACGGGTGTCTGGAGATCCATGGTGCAACTGGGTTTGGTGCTGTCCGGTACAGGCCCTTTATGTAGACAGAGGGGGGTTTGGACAAACAGCCAGTTCCCCATCAGTGATAAGCTACAGGGGAAGTATTGATCGACCCTGACCAGAGGTAGAGGGTGGAGGAGAAGGGGGGCACCAAAAAACTGCCCTGGTGTGGCAACAGGGCCGTCAAATAAGGGTTTCCAAAGACATTGTGGGCTGAAATAACACACAGAGGGCCAAAATGTCTGCTAGGCGCACAAGCACTTGCAAACTAAAAGTCATCGTAACAGCCAAAGAATCTATCAAGTTAGTGCAAGGTGCATCTTTATCATTTGTATATCATTATTGGCCTGCCGAAGAGGAAGTCAAACTTCATTATGAAGCCTTTTTTTTCCCTGCTGTTAAAATGCAATTCAACTGCACCAGCTCTCTCCAACCAAAATCAGATGGACGCCATATTCCCCAACACTCCCTGCGACTCTATGCTAAAATCTTGCTAAAATCTAACAGATCATAACAGCCTCTTTATCATTTCCTAGAGGCCACACAGTGCCTTTGCACCATCTTAACCATCTTAAATGTGACAAATCCCAAGCAACCCAGGTCTGATGTAAATTAATATGAGCCATATTAATAATATTGGTGTCTTTCCATTGTATATTATGGGTATTGTAGATGAATAATAACTATTTACTCTGTTCTGACCACTTTTCAGTTTCTACACAGTGTGTTTCCGGTAGAAGAACAATATTCCTGAATGTTTCCAAATTCCCATCATCCTCTGCCAATTTTCCCTATAGCTCAAATTTCCTGTCAGGGTTTCGGTCAGGTCAATGTTCTGACGTAACCATAGAAACCAGAGGCCTGCGAGAGCCTGACAGACTGTAAATAGCCCCGATTAGTCGAAGCGTTAGGCCTCGCCTTTACCAGAACTGTGTTATCTTTCAAATGAAAGTTAACTTTGGTGTTTGTACCTCATTCCTTTGCGTGCATAAACAAGGAATGTTTTAAAACGGAATAAGACTGAGGTGCATGTACATGTGGCAGGTCGGCTGCATTCATGTTTACAGTCGCAAGTACTTTGTGACATTTTTTTGAATCAGTTGGAGTGTTGTAGTAGGTGGAACTGGAGAGGAGTTGGCTCTTGGTTTGTTTGTGACCAGATCGAGGGTAAGGGGGCTTGATAAAATGTCCCCGGACTGGCAGGGTGGCGTTTATTTGCTTGTCCTTGGAGCTGATAACTCCTAGATTGCCTGTGTGAATGAACTGAGGTCCCTTCACCACACCACGTGCACAAAGACAGAGAGACAGAGAGAGAAAGAGAGAATCATGCATTAAGCCTCATTACGTCCTCGTAACTCATGAACAGGTCAACATTTACTGTTTTAGTCTCTTATTTTTACAAAAGTCCTTCTCAAGTTTCAAATTAACATCCGCTACAACCTCTTTTCAGGTTGTCTATGTACATTGTATCGATCTCTATCAAATAAACCATAAATAAATGAATAAAATAAAAGTGATTTTGCATTTTATTAATGCTTTTGTCAGCAAGGGTTTGGAAAATATGCAGAGATTGGCTCAAATATTCCATCTCATGTGGATGAATGACAAGAATATATTTCTCTGCATTGTAAAGTCTATAAAATGTTTTTAAAAAACAGCACCTGCCCATCTAGAAGTATAATTTATTCAAATATCTCGTGACCTCATGTTGAAGAGGCTGTTAATGTTTAGGCCTCGACGAAAACAAGTGGCGTCTACATCTTTAAAGATCACTCCAGCATTTCTGTGAATTTTAAGTAAGCCTCAAAATGTTTCAGAGAAACACTGAGCGATCATGTACATATTAGGGTTGACTATTTGAAGTTTAATTGAACAGAACAGCTCAACTATCAGTATGTTATGCCAGCTTTGTGTGGTTTTATACACACTTGCATTGTAATTTTATGTAATGTGTGTAGCTCTCCTGCATCAGATGTCTTGGAAGATTGCCTTTTTGGTGGTCTCTGTTAAAAAATACATATATGTAATTAAGTTGGTATAAAATAATAATAATAACAATAATAATAAAATATAAGATCTTTGTGATTGCAGGATCAGATAGATTTTGGTCAGAATGCTGCTCACGTGCAGGAGAACTGAGGACTTTGGTGTATTTGTAACTCTGCTTTGTTCCATTGTATTGAAATGACAAATCCTGCTGCAATTCAAGAGTCCATGATTTAAGTACCAAGTTTGTAACAAGACATGATGTTTATGTGGTTGTAAGACTGACAGACAATCCTAACAACCAGTTTCCAATCTGGCTTTATCTGTATGTATAAGTTGTCATGGATCATCTGATATTCTACTGCCTCCAGTGTGACAGATCAAGGTTTAGACCCAAGAAACTCAAACGACAGTTTTGAGAAGTTGCATTTTTATTTGACTGAAGTTAAATGAACCACAAAGAGTTGCAGTAGAGTGGTGGGATCTTTAACAAAAGTGATATTTTCCTGCCATTAATAAAAAAGAGAGAGAGGAAACCCCCTAAAAAAGAAGAAAATCTATACTGAGTCTGTTTGGGTGGTGGGTCACAGAGGGAAGCCATACGAGGGAAGGGGGCGGGGGGGAGAAAGAGACAACAAAAAGAGAGGAACAGAATACTAAAGGGTGTGAAGTCTCTGCTTCACATCTGTTAACTTTTTCTACCTTAGCAGCAGCCCAGATTTACAGACTATTTATATTGCACCAGGTAAGTGCTCTGAATGGAAAAAAAAAAACAGAATCACATTCAAGTTAATGATAAAAGACATACAACAGGCGACATGACCTCAGAGTGATCTATAAAGTGCCCTTTAGGTTCAATGGTGTTAGAAAAAGGAGAGAAAAACATAAACATAAAAAAACAAAAGTTTTTTGTAAGAAACATGCTGCTTTATATTCAGTGGCAATCACAGCTTTTCTCTCAAACACACACACGCACACACACAGCTTCATTTTAGTGTTGTTGATCATTAATACTTCTGTTAGATGTAATACATACATATATTTATATATCATGAAAGAAATTTAAAATGTTTTCCAAGAATTTACAGCATTATGAACAGGGAATAGGCATGAGAATATTAATATGATCAATGTGATGCAAACGTCTCAGAGAAACTATCCCCATTTAACTTTTCCCTTCCCGAACCTTGAGACCAAGAGGGAGATTACACTTCCAATTACTATGTAATCAAAGCAAACACAAGATACGATTTCATGCCGCTTTCATAGCACTACGATAAAAACCAGTTTATTCAACACATGTTCTATCACCGTAACAAATGATATGGATTAATCTTTTTCCCAAATTAGCCAGATTTACACTTCACACATCATACATAATTGTCAAAATAGTAAACAACATTGTTCATCAGTACAAATACGTTGACTATTTTCCTGTAAGAATTATACCAATGATTAAAAAGACAAACTAAAAAACAAAAACAAAAAAAAAAAGACTTCCTATTCCTTTTTGACTGGCAAAAGAAGACTATAAAACCGTCTGTGGGGATGACTTCCTCCCCCATCCTCCGATCCATCCCAGTGGATAAAAAATTACTCTACAAAAAGGCTGCAGTGGCGATCACTGATCACACGACAGAGATGAGGCTCTATGGAAGGAAGGGTGTGGCCGATTTCCTGATCTGTGGTTGGCTAGCATTCCTAAGGTAATCTGGTGTTGGTATAAGGGTTTGAGAGAACCGTGGTCATAGTGCCATTGCAGTATGTTAGAGAAATAGTGCATGTAGGAGCCAGATTAAGGCCATGCTAAGACCCTTACACAGAAGGGCACTGAAATACTGCGCTATATAGTGTACATAAAAGGAGCTATTGAAATGCATTAGTGTTTTCCAGCACTGTAGATTTTCACAGGATAAGGGAAGAGGGGAAAGAAACGGCATATAGGGGGGCCAGTTCTTATCATTCATCGCTCATGCCCGTGTAGTAATACGATTCAGCATTCTGTGGTGCAACTCAACCCCAACCCCACCCCCTTTCCCCATCCAAGCCCTGCCCCAGCACCTTTAAGGAGTGACCGACCCACACAGAAAAGAGAAAGGACGTAGGCATATTGGCTCGACAAGTCACTGTACAGTCTCAAACCACCATGCAGTGGAGGTGGCTCACAGTCAGGCATACAGTACAACATGCTTGCACAGAACTGCTACGGCCACTGTAAAAAAACGGCAGTTTGTTTGACATCCCTGTGGCTTTATTTATATGTTTTACTTATTTATTTATTTGTTTGATTTTTTTTTTTTTCCTCTTTTGTTACTGTGGTTTGGATGCAGTCGGGGGTTTCACAGTTTAGTCGACCCCCTCAAAGCCCTGGGCGTTCTCCACGGCCATGAGCAGCTTCTCTCTCAGGTCCTCAAATGAGTCGTAGGTGGGCAGATCCAGGCGATTGAAGCTGGGAGGGCAAAATATTTCATCAGACACGTTAGGAAAAGGTTTCTGAGCATGCCATTTTGTAAATAATATTTTCATTCCCCTAATTTATAATGGAATACTCCAACGTGTTGGGCAAAATACTCTTTTTCCAACTTACCCAGGCTGAGACAAGATGTTCAATACTATTTGCATTTCTGTCTGTCCAGTGGTTCGGTTTCTATGGGTAGCATTTTGCATTAGCTTAGCATAAAGACTGAAGGTACAGGAAGATCCAGCACAAATTAACTTCGCCTAAAAAGACTCTCATTCTTTTTTTTTTCCTGAAATTCCAGGATGCTTGTCAAGTAGACGATACAGTATGTAAATAAGACGGCTTCTGAGTTATTGTATGGTTTATTTTTTTCACTTTGACAGAGCTGAGCTAAAGACTCCCATAGACTCCAGGTCTTTATGCTAAGCTAACACAAAATGCTACCCATAAGACGTACAGAGAGTGAAAATGGTATCCAACATCTTGTGTCAGTCTGGGTAAGATGGAAAAAGGCTATTTTGCCCAAACTGTTGGGAGTAAGTGTTTGGCTGTGGTGTGATAAGAATAAATCTTTTGGCTTTCTTAATAATTAAAAAGCATGATGTGTATGTTTCTGAGCCAGAGTGTGTATCAATTTTGGCTTAAATTTAAAAGAGAAAGAAATTTAAGACATTTCGGCTATTTGTGTGTGTGCTGAACAATTGTTTGCATCCTTGGTCTAGGTTTAATGATTGATGAGTATTCAACTGACCAATAAATAAATGAAGAAAGAAAAATAAAGAGGCTACAGCATGCAGTGCTGCAAAAGTAATCCTTGTGCTGTGTTAAAAAATGTCAGTCAGATGCCATCTTAATCTTAAAAAAAAGTCTACAAGCTACATACCATGTGTGAGCTCTTGGCAACTTATCTGGCGTTCCCCACTGCTCAATGGTGAACAGCTGAGGCCCGTTGGAGCCTAGGAGGGAAAACAGACAACGGAAATGATGAGGACACTGACATGAAGAGGACAGACTTGCTGTTCAACAAATCAGTCACCTCTGGGTTCATTTCATCCTCTCAGCTGTGAGACGTTTCAGAGGACCAACGTCCACAGGGTGACGGAGCGCCAGCCCACCACTACGATTCACAAATCTCATCTCATTTTTTATCATGGTAATACAAAACCTCTTCAAATGGTGGAAAAGAGAATGAAGTACATTTGGGTGAACACTGCATAGTACCTTTTGCACCTGGCCAAATTATTTCTAGATACATGACAAATTTTTTCTGTTTGTTTTTCCTCTCTATAGCCAGTAGAAACAAGCCTCAAATTAAATATGGCTGAAATGACTTAGCTTTTCTTTGTTCTTCTTTATTTTTTCACCCTTACCCTTAATTGATATGATCTTGCATTTTTTTTTACTGATTTTTATCTTCCTCTGGTATTTCATTCATATCCCATACATGCATCTGAAAACTATAGAAGTGTTCAATTGCTGTAATAGAAACACCATTAACTGAATTTTTACTTGGAAAATGATAGTGACCATACCTGTTATAGTCTTGTTATGAAAACTAAGCAAAGCGTCAAATAAAAGAAAGCTGAATTTAACTGGTGACTAAACGTACCATAGAGCTCGGCAAAGCCATTCATGGGCACTCTGGACGTTCCTGTGACAAACTGAAGAAGACGGATTCTCTTCTCAGCGTCCATCAGCAGGACCACCTGAGGACACAGAGAAGATCAAATTTGTCACCAACCAATCAGCGGGATTTCACCTTTCCTGCTCAACTAAGTGGACCTGGAGGCAAATCCTGTTGCTTAAACAAATATGACCTTCATTTTCATTGCCATCTCTAACACTTACTTCATTTCACTGAAAAACTGGCCCCAAAAAAAAAAATAATAATAATAATAAATAAAAATAATGCTATGCACTCTCATTTCCATGACTACAGCAGTGAAAGGAGAGAGGCCGTGCAGATGTTTTGTGATCTACGCTCCGTCTGTGACAGAAAAAACAAATGTGTATGGACAAACAGAAGCTGTCTGAACCTGTTCACACACACAGCAGCCCGTATGACACCGCTGTATGTTTGTATGTGTAAGCGTGTGTGCATGCACATATTCTGCCTGGTGTGTGGACTGTGTGTGTGTGTGTGTGTGTGTGTGTGTGTGTTGAAGTCAGCTCAAGACAGCTGATAACCGGGTTAATTACTACTATGGGTGCTTTCATCAGAGCAAACAAGCTCGTTCTTCCAAACAGACTTTGATCTTCAAAAGCTGGGCAAGCAAACCTTTCACAGGCAGGATGGCAGCCCGATCAATCAATTCCACATTTCAGCATGAGCTATACTGTTTCCATGACATACTGCCTCATGGTTCTGAATGTTTTTTACAATATAGAGGGTTTGTGCACATTAAAAAATAAATAAATAAAAAGGATTTTTAATGCTCTGCAGCAAAAGAAACCAGCACAAACTCAAGAATGGCATGCTTTACCATTTCTACTCTTTACAGAGACAGGCATGTGTTAAAAAGCAATTCTTATTTTCTCTACAGTCCTTAATTGAAACTAAACCAAGGGGTCTCACAATACAATGACTCTAAACAAAAATACAGATTTTCACACGCTGTTGCCTCAATAACTTTGTGGATAGAGTCATTGGATTTATATGACCAGTACTGACTGATGAACCCACAGTGAGTTGCTATCAGATTCCAAGGCTTCATGTGTGAATCGTGTGCCCTAATTCCCACTGTATCCATGCAAATATTTCAACATATTTACCATTTTTCTTTAAACAGTTGCTGATTCCAGCAAGTTCTGGTATTTGTGCTCCTCCAGTTTAATTTCACTGTTACATTTGCATCTACTCTTTTTCTCTACTCCACATTTGTAGCTCATCTACTCTCCAGTCAGTGCCAGAGCATAACATACATAGAAAACACAATAAAATTATGAAATGCAAATCCACAAAAATGTCATTTAATTTAATTAAGTATGGCATTTATATATGTTCAATTGCTCTTAAGGCCTCATCTAAGAATTCAAGACACATTAAAGACAAACTTGAGACTTTAATGACCTTAAAGACAGGCTGGAGGGCAGCAAAAACATGCAGCAAAAGGGCCCTGACCGGATTCAAACCCAGGACGCCGCAGCTAAATTAGCCTCAGTAGTAAGAGTGACAACACTACACGGTGAGCCACCAGCATGCCCCTGAGACATTTTAAGATCTTCTAAGGACCCATGAAGCCTTTAAAGAAATAATGGAAATAGGCTTGACAAAAATTCCACTGGGCTATCTTGATGAAATTCACACAAGAGCACAAATGTTTGCCGTGGTAGTTTCTAAGGTGCTGTTTTTTGCAGAACAAGATCTGACTAATAGGTGGATAAATAACATCACTCAAACTACTGCAGGCCTTACTTTTGTTGATGCAAACGCATTTCTTTCACTGATGTTTACATTCTCTTGTGCTGCTGTGCTGAACTGAACTTCTCTTATGGGTCAATAAAGGTACATCTTGTCTTTGAGGAGACCTTGGGCCTCATTTATTCTTATATCATGCAAAGTCGTCACAATTTTATATACCACATATTTGATGTCAAAATTACACAAACACTGCACAAATGCCACAACAGGCTAAATGTGCGTTTGTGTGCGAGCTTGTGTTTTTTTTAAAAAGGGTTGTGTTTACATGCCTAACAGCCTTACCTTCCAGAACCACTGGATGACAGGGTGGTTGGGACAGTAGCCGTTCTTATAAACAGTGTGTTGTCTCCAGTCGTTGACATCCACGTCACCCAGACCACACATGAGCAGCTACACACAGACAGACAGAGAGGCTCAAGGTGAGGACGTGAAAAAAGTGCAAAGTACAAAAAGCAGTGCTCCTTTCCATTTCAGACAGTACTAGCAATCAGAGATTAAAGGAACACATTAAGAATGAATCGTGAGCTCCATACCTCCAGCTCGTTTTCATCGAAGATCTTGATCAGATCAATGACAATGAGCTCAGTGAAGCCCTGATGATCAAACAGTAAGGAAATCAAATCAAGACATCATTCTCAGTAGGGATTATCAAAAAATGACTATTCAAGCAAAACACTTAAAGAAGAATCTACTAAATGTTTGAGCAGATAGTTTCAAAAGCTGCAAATTTTCAGTACAAAAGTTGAACTCCAACTCTGACTATGACTGAATCATTACACCAACACATCCAAGTCTGTGGTCATACTGCCCCCAAGTGACAAATGATATTGCTGCACAAACCTCCAAAAAGGCGTTCATCTGCTTCTGAACCCGATTGACAAACCTCCACTGGATTACCAGGCTATTGGAGAGGAAAAAATCATTAAGATTTGTACAGATAAACAATACACAGTATAAGAAACCAGTGTTCATGCATGTTAAACTTTTGATAACATAGTTTTCTCATGGAAAGGACACACACATACACACAAACCGATGTTGTTACAGTGACATAAAAGGATGAGTCAGTGTCACGCACAAAGTCAAATAGTTGGTAATATATGTTAAAAAAAAAAAACATCTTTTTTTTCAAGGAAACTCTTAGTTTCATTAATATTGCTCATGTGAGGCAGCCATTTCGAGGCAGTCTTGTTGCAGACACACGGCAAAGCATAAATTCATGTGTGTGCAGGAGCTTGGCTGTTCATATCATTAGCTGGTTATAGCCAGTTATTCTCATTCTCTCTCTCCTTTCTCTCTCTTTCTCTCTCTACCTCTCGTGTGTTGGATTAATTTGGAATGAGCTGCAGCACGCCGATCTACACAACACTGGCCTGACCCTCAGTCCAGCAAAAAAGGAGGTGAGGTAAAAAGACAAACGTGTGCTGTTCTTACTCGATGTATTCCTTTTTGTTGTCGTTGGTGACCACCATGTCTGAGCCACTTGGTTTTAGGTCCACCTGGTAAGTCTGTGAAAGCAATACCCAACGAAATCACAAAGTCACAACACTGCAGAAAAGTCGAAAAGACTATAATACTGAGATATTTTGCTGCATTTAAAAAAATGAGAGAAATTAGTCAGTTAAGTGACTGATGTGAGGCCTGAGCACCTGTCCGAAGTTGTCCTCGTCGATACAGAACCGCAGGTCCAGCTCAGTGGGGTCGTTCTCCAGAATCCACTTGAGGGAATTGTAGTACTCACTGTCCTGCAGGGAGACGGTCCAGACCAGAGTGAGACACCAGGAGAACGTACTGAAAACATCTATTAGCTTTGTTTGTTGCTTTTTATTTTTGTGTTTTGCTATGTTGTCTTGGTTCTTTCCTCTGTCCCATTTTTTCCCTGTTGTATCTTTCAGTAACATCCACATTAGGCGCACATCTGAGCAGGCCCATGTTTCTCGTACATAGATAACAGTTAGCTTGTTCAGTTTGTTGGGATTATTTGTTCTTTGAAAAAAAAAAAGATTCAATTTTAGTGTTTACAAAGGCAAGAGCTCCTCAAGGTCAAACTTGCAAAGCATGCCGATTGAGCCAGCTTGAGCTGGATTATGACTGATTTTTTAGGCTTACTCAGTTCATGAACTCATTTACAGACACGGCTGCACCTTTCCTAAGACAAGCCAAAAGAATGAGGCATCATTACAATAAGGCAAAACTTTGAAACACCAAGGTCCTTTGGTGTATGAATGATACAGGTTTAGTCCAGTAGCTTCCACAAAAAGGTAAACATGTACACTAAAATTTCCATTGACACTCTAATACTGAGAAAAAAAAAAAGATTACATTGATTTTACATTGATTTTAAAATATAAAAAGTAGAACCAATGCAAATGAGCTTGGTTTAATATTAGAAAGACATTTTATTTCAGTTACTTTTGAGTCACCTTTATTAATTACGATTTACTGAAGTTAGAATTAATTTAATTTACTGCAAAATTATCATTATGTGTTGATTTGATTTGATGTGTTGAGTTGATAATTGCTCTCTCATTTTACAGAGTTTTGTCACTGATGCTAAATCGCAGTATAACAAGCTGTGATGGTGCTGTGCAGCCCAATCACATGCTAGCTCACCCTATTTTTCACCTCTATTCACATCCCCTTTATTTCAAAACAGGAGCACACAGTAATCCAAGACAAACACATCCAAGTTTGACAATTCAATCTGCCACCTGCATTCGAGGAGCCAAGTTAGCTGCAAGAGGATTAGCCAGATAGTTTGAACTGTCTGACATTAAACTCGCCTGGAGTAATTTAGCGATGCACAAGGCACTGGACCCAGACGGACTAACTTCATGTAACAGAAATGTAGGAAATTCATAAAATACAGATTTCATCACATGCCCAAGCGATTTGATAAATCACCCACTGATCTGGTGTTCTTACCACAGACTCCATGTCTTTGAGAGAGATTTGTTTTCCCAGCATCATTTTGTAGAACGGTCGAATGAAAAAACCTGGGCACAAACACAAAAACAGACTCATTAGAGTACGGTACCAACAATATGATGCAATGTTGTCACATGTTTTTAAACAGCTGTGGGCCCAGCATGCTAGAAAGCACTGGTCCTGTAGTCAGAGCAGTATATCATCTCACTACAAACAACTCCATGAACAAAACAATGAACCACAACCATTATAGCACCAACCACTATTAACATCTAGATAGTGAAGACACTGTACAAGGCCACGGTGTTCTCACACATGTAAAACTGAAAGTCATTTGTGATAGCTGCTAAAAGATGTCTAAAACATTAATAATTCAAAACAGAACTGTTCTCAGTGCTTTACAATTTGAACCACAGGGAAGACTCAACACCCAGCAGCTTACCATCCAAGAGTTTCCCGTGAAACACGGCCATTCCTGCAACCCGTCCAATAAACTTGAAGTAGGAGAGGTGGTCTTCGTTGCACAGGCCAGAGTTGGGATTGATCTGGAGAGTGTAGTTATCTCTGGAGAGAGAAGAGAGGGAGGCACACTTACTGTCTTGGTTTCATCTCAGTTATGTAGTTATTTGCACTTAGCACTGGCATGTCCTACTGCAAAAGCGTTAATGTGGTGTATGACTGGGATTATTTCCCTTCACCATTCTATTCATATGCAGGTATACAGTATAGGAGAAATGACCTGGTTGTTTAGTGGACAGGGTGACATGCCAATCATGAGACACCCAATGAACTGCTTGACCTTTGACTGAATCTGCTCCTACAGACCCACTACAACCTTTTATTTTCCTTAGCTGAGTGTGAGTGTTACATAACAATCACCAAGTACTACAAAGTGTTACCAAGTGTTCTGGGCAAGGATATATCTTTAAATTTGTCCTACTTCCCATGGCAACCAGCCACTGCACAACCCCCAAAGACACTATCATTATTTTAAACCAGCTTAAACATTCCAATTTACATTTATTAGGTTATATAATGCTTCATATTTCTCAGTAAAACTTTTATTTGTCATAAGGTGACCTAAAAAGAATGGTTGATGATAAAACTTAACTTATACAAAGACTTTGTATGCTACCAGAAGTGCACAAGTGGAGAGCAAAAGACTTCAAGGCTGTTGCTGGGCGCTATCTTCTCATCGGTATTTGTTGCACAAAATATTAAATAATAGACGATAAAAGTAGGTGTGATGATCAGTCAGTGTGGTATGGGTTTTAATCACATAGTTCATGTTTTTGTGATTAAATCTAACTTCATAATTGTAATACTGTGTTTATCAATTTCCTTGCCTCTTCCTCAGCTTCATTTTAATAATTAGATTTTTGCTACTTTCATCCCTCTTTGCAAACACAAGAGAGAATCTGCCACTGCATGGGAAATCTCAATCATAAAACCACTGGCTAATGACGGCAGTGCCGAGAACAGCATGAAAGTAGAACAGAAAAGAAAGACTCTCATTACTGTAAGACTGGTAGCGGAAAACATCCGTACGTTTTCAGGATGGCCGATTGAATGAGAGGAAAAGGAAATGCTAATCAAAGTAAAAAGGAAGCTATATGACTGCTCTGGAAGGGAAAGAATAAGGCGGCCCTGCCCCAAACATGTACTCACTCTATATGGAAAAAATCCAATCAACAATATGAGTGAAGAGGGACGGGTCATGGCTCCAAACTTAAAAGCAAGGTCCAATACCACATACATTAACACATTCCTCTCACCATATCCTGGTAAATGTTAAAATTTCCACTGAAGCTTCTCTACTGGTCCTATTGCAAGTTTTGCAGCATGACTTGATTGCTTTGAAAGGCGTCCTTGTTACATTTCTGATTTTAAGGTGTTCTCTGATGCCATCTGCAATCTACTAGCCTTCTTATCGTGCCTCAGCAAGGAGCACTGAAGCCCGGTAGTAAGTATTCTCCTACTTCTTTTTCTCCACCATGGTAAATGTACCTGGATCTTAGAAACCATACCACAGTAACACAATTTGACAGGTTTGAAACATCAGCTGCTACTCAGGCAACACAAATTTCAATTTATACTTTGGCAAAACAACCCCAGACCTGCTAGACTTTCCATAGATTCCAGATTCCTTGGTTCAAGCCAAATCAATTTCATACAGTGCATTCTGCTTCTCCCTTTAGAATTTTTCACCTCTTAAATGAGATTCAGTGGTCTTTAAGGGATTCAACTTTTAACTCCACAATTTTACACAACTCTACCAGACCAAGCGATACAAAAGTTATTCCTCAATCAGCAAAAATGGCGAAAATTAACTAACAAACTTCACAAAGTGTGTGGCTAAGCAGAATTTTTTTTAACTCAACTGTGCAATCTTCAGACAGCTGTGCACCATCTTCCATAGCAGGGAAGAAACCTGATGGCATAATTGAAGAATGTTGGCCAACAGGGGGTGCCACAAATAATTTTTTGCCAGTATCTGTAAGCTCACTACAGCTATAGCTGCAAAATAAACCTTTAGCTTCAGAGACAGTTCTGTTCACTCAAAGCACACATGAACACAAAGACAAACTTACGTGGCAGAGTATTCGAACAGCCCATAGTAAGGATTGAACATCTCCTTGGACAAAAGGAAGAACCACTCTCTGGCCACACCACCATAGTCCAATCCCTTCTCTGACTCAAACTCGATCCACAGCCGTGCCTTCAGAATATCTGGTCTCTTCAGGGACATGATACGACGGTACGACTCCTCGAAGATGTTGTTCCTGTGTAGCTTCATCTCAAACCGGTTGGGAATGTCCGCCTGGACAAGATCACAGAAACAAGTCAAATTTTATTTTAAACATGCACCAACGGGGCTAATCAGAGAGAAATTAATCCTACCAGTGGATTTATTTTATTCAAAAGGATAACAGCTATTTTCAAGCACACTGGGAACAGTGTCACTGTCACTTTGTATATTGCAATTCATTCTTCACCCGAGATTTTATTTGCACATTATGAACCAGATTCCAAGAGCAGTGGCATGTTATTTCACACCATATCTGAGAAGTGTTAATTAGGAAGAAATGTACTGAAACATACCGCTAATTGAGTAACAAAATGTCCAGACAGTGCGTTAATAATGCATTACCTTTTGTACTGTCAAGTATTGTGATTAAGAATGCAGTTAAGCAGAAAAAAAATTGCAAGAAAAGCTGAGCCTGAATGAGAAAAGTATGACTTAAAAACACATCTTACTGGTTTCTTCAATTTCTTCCTGAAGTAGTCATATTTCTGTTTGAACTCTCTGGAGTAGGGGACAGCCTGCACAAGAAAACAAACAACATGCACATGAGTCAAATACCAGCAAGGTCAAGGACAGAGAGAGCACCGAGTGCCAAAAGCTGTAAGAATTACTTTAATGTGAAAGTTTTAACCCTTATGTTTAACCCTTAACTACAGACAGTACAAGAGCCCTAGCACATATTTCCACGGAGGGACAGCAGTATCTGAAGTGGCACACAAAGTGGCATGAAGGTGTTGGCATGTTAAGTGACAACAGCAGAGACAAAGTGACTTATCTTTGTTCTGTAAAGCCATCAGTGATGACACACACTAAGGCTGATGATGGTGTGTGGCAGATAGTACGACAGTGCTAATAGAGGGACTAGTTGTTTCCATGTAGTAGCACAGTTGTGGCAGAGTATCTCTAGAGTAGCTGGGCGGTGAGGGCAAACTACTCACAGGTCCTGTGATAGCTGGACTCTGCAGACGGGGGTCCTCCCACTGGGTGTTCTTTGTGTCTGGGTGAAATGAACACAGATTACAGGTTTTGGTGAGATTAGGATTCACTTAATGTTATTAAATGATCTGTTCAAGTGGACGTTGCATCAGTAATAGACTATTTTAGACTATGACAATATTTTGGGGATGTTTTCCCACCTTTGTGAAAAGAAAATTCTGAAAATTTGGGAGGCTCATTAGTAATCAGGAATGTGTAATCCATATTTAGTAGTAAGAGATGTGGACAAAGTGAGGATATAGAAGGTATCTTACTACACGAGAATGTAATGCAGTAACTGTAATGCAGCCTTTAAACATCAGGAAAAGACAACATTTAAGTTATATCACAATTTTTTTTAAATTTTATTTTATTTGAACATGTTGTATAAAGGACAACGGACAATGCAACAATAGGGTAATAGCAGAAGAAAAAAAGTAAAAAAAATAATAATAATAATAAATAAATAAATCAATTCAATGTTATTTTCCAGATGGCCAGCACATGTTCAAAAGGGAGTAGGAAGAAGTTAAAAACTTATATGATCCTACCCCTTGAGTTCCTATATTACTTAAATATTGTATTATACTCTAGTAATTATCATCAATATTATATTTTTAATGTATCAAAATATAGAAAAATATAGAATCTGTGTAATTAACATCAATATTATATTATTAATATACTAATATTATGTTAATATTGTATTATTAATATATCAATATTCAATTCAATATTGCGATAACCAAAATCCCAGATGATATCTGGTCTCATATCTTGGTATCAATATTACTGCCTAATCCTACAAACGCCATGCATTTGTCAAACCAACCCTCTGTAGACATATTTCTCATATATATATTTCTCATATTCTCATTTCTCTCTATCTTGATTAATATTCATCTTTGTAAGTGATACTGCCCCATTACGCCCAGCGCTCACAATGAATTTTCAGTGATAGTATCTACACATTGTTTTCTGTGCTCAGTGAATGTTCAGATACCTGAGCCACAGTCAGGTGCACAAAAGCTGAGGTATGGATCTCAACAGCGTGTGCTGAGTCCATCAGACGGGTTCAGTTAACATCCACACACTGACAGACCTGTTCTTTAATGGATGACATCAAGCCAACCTACTATCTGTCCAACGTGAAATTCCCTGATTTTTACCTGCTAAGACTACAATGTTGAATTTCCATAATCAGTTTCAGAGGTTTTTGTTTTTTTTTATTTATTACTTTGTTTTATACTGAGGAGGAGGTGACCTTGACAAATGACACAAATCCATGTTATTCCATGACTTGTCCTGAGAATTTAACTCTCTCCTCACACGCTCTGTCTGGAATAGACTTTTCAAAATTTCATGTCTCTCTAGAAATCTTATGAAGCCTGGATACGCTTTGCTTTCACTCAGAGTAGAGATTTGTGGCTGTGCTGGACCCTGTGTACCGCAGGGGAAGTAATTTGAATGATAAAGGAAAAAAGACAAATGAGGCACTGAAGAAAATACAAGCATTGACAGAGCTGCCTTACTGTGGTCAATGTAGAAGGTGCGTCCATCTGTGTGAACTCTTTCCTCCCATCCAGGCTACAAAGAAACATGACAGGAGTCAGTTGAATCACACATTTACCGCTGGGTGGCAAATGACCAGGCCGTGCTCAAATAGTAATGTAAATCCATCTACTTTTTAATTTTTTAAAAAATTTGTGTTCAATTGAACTTGACTGACTGTCACCGGAGTTGCATTTCCATCCACAATTTGAATTTATTCACAGAAAAACGTGAATGGAAACACTGGAATTTTGCAAAAACTTTGCAAAATTTCATTTTTTACACTTGGCTGAGGTGCAATAAAGGATGATGGAAACAGTTTTTTTACAGAGACACAGCAAAATCTTCTCAATTTGAAAACAAACATGCGGGTACCTACAGTATAACAAAGCCATGTCCACTTGTGTGAGGACTCTTATTCTTCCAAGACCAAGAAAATCCTCAACTTTCTCCAGCTACTGAACTGTTTGGTAGCCCAACTTTGATTTCATAATAGCCTATAGTTGGGTGCTTTTCAAAATAACTGACATAATATAGTGTGTTTGATGGAAATGCGCACTGATCCGCATTTTCTTTTGCCAAATAAAAAAAAAAAATGCACAAAATCTGGAAGGAAACATAGCTTAAGAGTGCATAGCGTAGTTCAATCAAACACCACAGAGGATTTTCTCTCCTATTTGAGCGAGGACTGAGACAAGAGCAAGGCAGGGATACAACCACAACATACAGGTTAAGTACTACTACCAGTTTAAGACGGTACACCACCACTGACACAGTGAGCACTTAGTACAGTGTCACAGACCACACACACTCATACAGCACCAGCAGTCAGGCATTGAATAAGTTAGACTGAGAGTAAAGGGGTGGTGAGAGGAACTGAGTCTGACACTCTGTCAAACAAGGAGTGCATGTGTGTGTGCAGTGTGTGTGTTTTGACTGTGTGCTGCAAACTGCAAAACTGGAGACCAGAGAGAAAAGGAGGCAAAGGGAGTCCACAAACATGCAGCATACAGCAAGTTTCTTCCTCTTACAATACATATCAGCTGCTTTTGTTTTTCTTTAAGCCTCCATCTCTCCCTCCTTTCCTCTCTGGCTCTCTCTCTCTCTCTGCCCCTCCCTCACCCGCTCTTTTCCTCTTCCCCTCCATCCTGCTTGACTCTCCATTTTTCTATAGCCAGTGTCAAATGCACAGTATGTCTGCCTTGTTGCACTATCTTGACCCGACTCATCTATCTGTGCCTCAGACACTGGTACAGACACAGACAGTATGCTGTCTGAGGGTTCCCAGGAGGAGGGTGGCGGGGGCTCCGAATGTTAAAGAGGTGCTGTGGTCGAGGAAAAGGGGCACAGAGAGAGGAGGAGAGGTGGGGGATAATACAGATGAAAGGGAAGGGAGAGATACAGTCCATCCATGCCGGTCATGAGAGAGGGAGAGAGAGAGAAAGAGAGAGAGAGAGAGAGAGAGAGAAAAGTGCAAGGCTGTCTGCAGGCATTTGACCAAACCAGACCAGACCAGACAGGTAGGTAGGCAGGCAGAGGGAGGGAGGCACCAACCAACCTCCTCTGGTAGGTTCTGCCAAACAGACATGGCCAGGTGTGGAAGAAGTAGCGTACATAAGATCCCCAAGAATGTAGAGAGAAAAGCGAGAGAGATAATAGAGAAAGAGAAAGGGAGAGAAGGAAAGAAAGAAAGAAAACACACACACATGCACACACCACACAAGCCTGTGAGATGCGCAACCCATGAAGCTTTGGTTATTCAAAACCTATCAAAGATACGGTCTGGTCTACTTGTTTGGACTTTTGTCTGATTCCAGTGCACAATATTATCAGTGGATAGACACTCGCCGGATCCAAATTAAGGATTTTCAGAGCCCCCAGACTCCACTAATTCACACCCACCAATCACTGTCTCCCTCCTTATCGCCTCTTTTCTAATAGGATGAAAACGAAAGCCGTGTTCTGTCTAACAGCGTCTAACATAATATTTTATCTTAAGTTTCTCAATGTCAAAACTGGTGCATTCCCGCTCTTCAAAGCAAGCATAAACTGGCCACTGATCAAACTAAGCAACTAAACAAACTTTATCTTTGAAAAGAAATGGAACTACATTATTTATATAAGAATATATAAGAATCACTGATTGTGCAACAAGTTCTGTGAAACCCTTTTCCTCACTGAAAGATCTATCTTGGTGCATACATAACACAGCTGAGATAACCCAAACAGATCAATATGATAAACAGCTCATAAGAGTGATCTTGGGGATTGTGCTTGTTAGCAAGTCAATAGTATTTAGCCTGTTAAGGGGGTCCCTGAAGTTTTTCTGTAATGTGATCTGTGGGCCAAAGCTTAGGTATGTAGTTGGTCTGCGGTTAACTGTACTCACAGGCAGAGGGCCAAGGTCACCAGGCTCCATTGAGTTCTTATTCCTCATATGAACTGGATACTTCAACCTGGGATCCTCCTGGTCACCAAAGGAGAGAGGGAGGGCGGTTAGATGTGGAACAGAGAGAGTAAAGAGGACACAATTTAGGTGAAGAACGAGTTTGAGAGACAAAACTGACTAAGAAATCAAAGCAAAATAACAGCTGGTTAGGAGGCAGCACTTGCTTTTCAATATAACCGAATCTCCCTAGTTCACTTAGTCTGAAGGAGGCTAGAATCAATACCATTTCTTGATAATGGTAGATGATTCAATTTGGGTTTCCTATGAGGCCTTGGTGCTTGCTCACATGAGGTCTGAATCCTCTTATGGACCTGAGGGCAACATTCACTTTCACACCACCAGATGTCAGTGTATGATTCCATGAGATCAACACAAACAACTGCCCTGTATATTTTGTAAGGCCCATTCAGTAGGTCAAACTGTTCACATTCAAACACAGAAACAAATAATTACATTACAGGTCTATGCTTATGTCAAAAACTTTGTCCTACAACCTAAAAGACACAAACTGAACACAGTCCAGCTACCGCAGAGAGAGCGCTCACCCAGGTGGTGGTCCTACTGTTGTGGTCGATGAAGAAGGGTCGCCCATTGGGGGCTATCCTCATCTCCCAGCCAGGGGGCAAGAAGCTCTGCTGGGGCTTATGCTGAGACTTGGGGGAGCTGTAGGGGGATGGCTGGGGAGACTGGGGGTTGGAAAACGTGTCTTTCACAGCCCTCCGCACTTGGATGTTGTTCGCTCCCTAATGCCAAAATAGAAAAAAAATATAGTGCAATATTATTGGTCCTGTGAGATGAAACGGAGAAGGTGAGAAGGCAAAGTAAAATTAAAGTAGTAACCCAATATGGATGACTCAGGGTATGATGCAAGTAATGACCTGCACCTTCAACCACCAGGGACAATAACAACAAAGAACCACTCTACATGTCCGAAGCCTTTCCTAGAATCCTCATGACTTTTCCAGTTGTCTTTTTTTTGTTTTTGTTTTTTTTCCCAAAACAAAGTAAAAACTGTTCTCCCCACCAGGGTGACGGAGATCCAGGAAAAAAATGGACCTCAATTCACAATTACCTCAACAGCACAGCACAATGCCACTGGTCCAGGAACTGCGTATCTACAGGAAATTATCCTTTTCTGGCATCTAAGAGCTTCTAAAGCAACACTGTGGAGAGTCCAGGCTAATGAGCGTTCCTTCAGCACACTGTTCTTCTAACACTAATTATAATCCTGTCCATTAGCTGATCTGATTTTTAATGAGAAAAGACCCCGTTAATTAATCTACAGACCTCTTGAATCCTCACTCTGCTCTGGACTTTGTAATTACAACAATCTAGAGTGAGGATTTCGCTTCCATTTACTTTTTTCACTGTCATATTAGCATGCGCGCACACACAAACACACACACACACACTTCTTAATTAAACCTCCTTCCAGGCTGTTCCCTTGGCGGTAATACAGGCCCTTCCCTGTTCATTTCCTTGCTGTTAAGTGCAGCAAGAGTAGACAACAAGAGACTGTACATTTTTATATACAAAGGATTAATCTTAATTAGCCATGTTTGTACTGTATATTCATAACACTGCACCATTTCTAATTGAAATTAAATGATCTTTTGCACTGAGGATAAATGCCTTAATCAAAAGTTTCATAAGTTCTCTAAAGTGCCAACTGATGGAAGCACGTGAACACACACAAATCCATTTGACAAGGATCCAAATACTCACATAAACATCCCCAATACACACACACACAGTGATGAGTGTATAAAATCTGATATGAGCAACAGCTGCTAAACTCGCCTCATCACTGTGTGATGCAAGATTTTAACACCATCCTGACTCCAAACTGGAGGCCCAGGGCTTTATTCCCAAACGGTGTTTGCATAATCTAATACAACCTTGAAAAATAAAGAAAAGGAACTTTGCCCATCTATCTTCCCTGCTTGCTTAAGATAAAAGAACAGCACAAAGGAGAGGTTTAACAGTACCAAAGCATCTTGTAGCTGGATCATTCTCTCGCTTGCTAATCAGACTGCTCCTTGGTAGTAGTTTGAGGAAACATTCAGACAGTCAGTAAAAAGTGGCCGAGATCTGATTGTAGCCTAGATCAAATGCGACACAGGTCTGAACTTTTATGCCAGTGTGAACATCAAATAAAACACACTGAATCTGAAATTTTCCAATTCTGACTTGGGCCACTTCATATGTGGTCCTAAATCAGATATGGATCTAATTCCTGCTGATGTGACGGTTGTGTGAACACTCAAATCAGAATTTATGAGTTTTGGTTTTTTTTCCCCCACTGAGCATGCTCACATGAGCATCATTATTCATTCATTATCAGCAGTGGCAGTTAAAACAAAATATGGGCAATAGCAACAACAACTACAGGGAGACAAATTTAATAAATATACAAGATATATGAAATATATGCTTCAGTCTAAGCCCTTTTTCCCTTCTAGCCCTAAATCTGAACAGCTGACAGACTGCCACCACAGCAAAGTATTCAAGAAATGAATGCCTGCATCAGTATTTCATTAATGGTGATGATGGATTATGGTGCCCATGCTATTTTTTGGTGCTCAGGAGCCTGCTTGTTGTAGATGTGCACATGTGGGATCATGGCAGAGATCTGTCCACATGGGCCCCATACAAAAAAACAAAAGAAAACAAAAACAAACTAAAAAAAAAAAAAAAAAAAA